>BDUI01005584.1:60136-76891 GCA_002335545.1 Apodemus speciosus
CTCACCTGAAGAAATTCGGATGGCTGAGAAGCACCTTAAAAAATGTTCAACATCACTAGTCATTAGAGAAATGCAAATCAAAACAACCCTGAGATGTCACCTCACACCAATCAGAATGGCTAAGACTATAAGGATTTTTGGCACCTCATACAAGAGACCTCTAAGTAAATTGTGTCTGCCTCTGAGCATTTTGAATCACACACACATGCTATTTTTTATAATTATTATTAAACTATGTCTTTAAAGCTGTGATGTATTTTGTTCTATTAGCATTAACAATTTACCATGAACCTATCAGGCACTGGACTATGTAGGATTTCTATTATTTTTGCTAATTTTCACAGCTCTGCGAAAATGGAGTAGGTGTTACTATGATTTTTATTTTGTGGATCAGAAAATTAAGGTTGGGAAGAGTGWAGTAACTTAGCAAATATTCAGTATGTGTCAAAAACAAGTTGGGTCCTATCCTGGGGCCTGTGGCTTCATTCATTTACCAATTTACTTTGGTGATTGACAAACCAGCCAAACTGACCTAACAGTCTTTATGCCTGCCTTAGCAAGCACTGTCATGGGCTGCACAAATGTAAGTCTCCTCCAGGACTCAGCAAGCCTGACTTTGCTTCTGTATTTAATCTAATCCCTACTTCCTCTAGGATCTCTTTCCTGATTTTATGTACATACATACATACATACATACATACATACATACATACATACATACAGACAGACAGAGAGACATACACATACACAGGTGAAGGAATGTATCCTTTGATGCAGTTCTCAGCATCATCTGTGTATGCCGCAAGGGGTTGTTAATATGAAATCCCACAYGGGTCTCTGGCCTCTCTGATACAACTGATCCCCACTCTGTTTGAGCAGACAGGAGCCTCGCATGGTGACATGATTTCTTGCACTGGCTTTGGCTGCCTAGTTCTCTATCAGCTGTCATAGTAGCATCAGAACTGCTGTGACTGCAGTGTGGCAGCAGTGACACAGGAATGGCACCGCTTTTAAAGCCTTAAACTTTATTTTATTGCTTTTCTAGACACAGCACACATTTAGCGCTGAGAGCATAGAAAATGCACATAAGCAAGATGAAAATAAAAAGGAAATTTTCATCGTCCAACTACCTACAGAACCCTTTGATGACAGTTTGACAGCTCAGTGCACATCCTTTCACACATGTTCTAAGTATAGCGGCTTTTATTTCCTACCCATTAAGGCTCAAACTGTTCAAAATAATTTGTAAACTGTCTTTCCTACGAAAATGCAGTGCAAACACTTTACAACTGCATCGAATATGTTCTTATGCCATTTTGAAATGACTCGATCACATCATAAAATCCAGTTGACTTGTAATTGAGCACTTATATATGTTCAGTGCTTTGCTATTCAAATGATTCAAGGGAACATAAATGTTATCACGGAGAAAGTAATTAAATAAAATATGGTACAAGCATTCCACAGAATACTATGTAGCAGTTGTATAGCTTGATAGCGAGTGCTAAATGTTCACATGAAGTGAGTGCCAATATGTGTCATAAGTAAAACATAGAAACTGCAAAGTAACTTGTGTGCAAGTACTTGGGTATGTTATATACATATAACTGTGCATGCAAATGCTTTTCTGGAAGTGTATATTGTACAAAATACCAAACTTTAAGCAGTTGTTTTACATACAGAGATATAAAGAAGTGTTAAGAGTAGTTCTTTTTCTCTTATATCATATTATAATGATCAAGCATTTTGCCTTGTACAATATATATGCATATATACAGAATGTGCCTGCTCCTCTCTTTTTTCTCTTCACACAGACCAGAAGAGGGCATCAGATCCCATTACAGATGGCTGTGAGCCACCATGTGGTTGCTGGGAATTGAACTCAGGACCTCGGGAAGAGCAGTCAGTGCTCTTAACCGCTGAGCCATCTCTCCAGCCAGAATGTAAATAAATAATTTGTTACTAACATTTTTTTCATATTAATAAAAGGTGACTTCAACATGTTGGAGAATGAACACCATGTTGAAGTTCCCTGAAACTTAATGTCAGCAATGGTGACAGACAAAATTGTGTCAGGAAAAATAAGAAAGTCCTAGGGGAGGTCTAAAATGCAAGCTCTGCCCTACTGCAGAATTTGCCTAGAGACAAGTTATTGTGGGCTATAGAGCTGAAGAAGTGTAAAAAAAAGATCCATTCTTTTCCTAAACAGTGGTTTTTCAGCTGTGCTTTCTAACATCCACAAAGTTTGTTGACAGGACATCAGGGCTGAGCGTTTGGCTGACATTTTACTAAAAGCAGATTCATTTCAAACTTGAAATCATGGAAAAATATATGAAAACATCATAATCATTCATAATTATGGAGTTCACTGAAATCAACAAAAAGGATTACTCACTTTTAACTTGATTTATATGTTAGAGCTCCAGTCTTAAAAGACATTTGATAACTAGTGATGTTAATCCAGTACTTCCTTACTTTTCTAAGACATGGCAAGATGGAAGATAATTAGGTTTACATGGTACACTACAGTCAAATTACAATTTTAACCCTGGCCAGAAGCAAAGACTATTCACGGACTCTAGCTGCCCCAGTAGCTACCAGACTACCTAGAAAGATCAATAGCTCAGCACACCTGTAACTAGCTCAGAGCACATCAGTATGCCACAGTTTCCCAGCTGGAAAGCCTAGTTCAAAGAAATAAAGGAGCTAACTCCCCAATGCAAAAGATAAAATAAAGATGCCGGCATGAGTATCCTATTGTGAATGACCCACAATTGGCAAAAGCAGGCTGAAAGAGGAGAAGGGCACAAAGAGCCTTGGGAACTAACCATGACAAAGGCAGCTGGCATGGTCTTACACGAGTCATTCAGAGAACAAGCACATAGGCATTGGCCAGTATATTTTACAGTAGGTTGTTTAATCCAGTACGTTGATTTGAGTAAGACCCAATTTAAAATCTTTATCTACCTTTGCTCTCAGGCATTTGAGTTTCTGAGTTCAAGTTAAAAAAAAAAAAAAGAGTCCATGAAGAATCTCATTTTTCCTTAAAGGGGAATATCTGCCTATCATTAGATTTATAAGTTGGTTTCTGACTTAGATCATTCAAGGCAGGAAAAAGCTGTAGTAGTCTAAAGTCCTGAGCATTCAGCATTGGGTAACCACTTGTTGGGCTCCTCCCTAGGAAAGACTTTCTCCCATTCTCAGCATTCCTTAGTTGCTTATTGTTCTCTGTCTAGGATTAAGGTCTTCTATGCTATACACATAGGAGAGATCATGAATTTGAAAAAGAGCAAGAAGGACTTTGAGGGGGAAGGGCTTTGGGGGAAATTATAGTATAACCTCAATAAATAAATGTGATATATTTTTAAAGTGTCAAGCAAAATTATTATCACAGAAACAATTACTAAGAATCAGATTAGACATTCTTCCTTCTAAATACTAAGTTTCTCAGGAAATAAGGAATTTGAAAGTAGATCCTGAAGAAAACCTTCTATAAATAATAAGCTAAGTGAAAAACAAAAGAGGCCTGATTTATAACATTGAAAAGTCAAAGGCAAAGTGAGCCCATAAAGATTTTAAGGCTCTGTTTTCATTCCTCGGTCTCCTCCCACCACTTCGTCCTTCCCTCTGTCTCCCTCTCTCCCCTCTTCTTGCTCTGTTTTATCTCTTTCACTGCTTCCTTTCTTTCTCCCCTTCTCTTATTCTATATGAACACTTAATACATTTTAGAACTTTTACATATTTTATTTCCTCTAATATAGAAGATAAAATAAGTTAAGACTTATAAAGGAACACAATCATTATAGAAGACATACATAGCTATGAGGCAAACAAGACAAAAATGATTTGAGTTTATAATCAACTCCCACTATCCAGGTCAACTGAGGCCCAAACAGGTGAATTTCTAGATGATGAATTCAAAAGTTAATGGTAAACCTAGGATATGGGCATTTTTATCCCAAATAATTACTGTTATATCATTACAACCATCAAGCTAAGCAGTCAATGAGGAGTGTGACCATGTTTGTCAGTACCTATACCTTTGAAAACCATTTGGATAGAGACTTGACTAAGTTTCAGATTCTCTATACTCAAAATTCCTCTTGCCTAGACTAGCAGTTCTCAACTAAATAACATATGAGAAAGGATCCAGAGCTGGTGCTGCTCTGAGGAGTGCGCTCCAAAGCATCCAGCACATTTTCTGTCATCCCTCTTGTAATTCTATTCAAGTAGCCTCATGAGAAATCTCACCCAAGTTAAAGTACATATTGCATCATAAAAATAGGTGATATGCACTGTCTGTTTGAGAAACAGGTCTAGAGAACAGTGACTACACGGTGGCCTGAAGACCATACTATAATTTTATCTGGAATTTATGGAAGAAAATAGGCATATGTAACATCAATGATACTGTCTTGTATTCCAAATCATTGCAGCAGGTTAGATAGACCTCATTGGAAAGCAGAGAAAGGCACCTGTCCCTGATATGTGAAGAGATATAAACAGGGACGCAGTTTTTCTCTTTTCACTGTTTTCCATACTTTGAAATTAAGAACCAATTAGGGAGAGAAAAAAGACATAAAAGAGAAATAAAAACAAAACTTGGTTCTCATAAGGGATAAACCGAGAAGAAAGGAAACATAAACAAGGAAATCCTGTTCTGAATTATCACAGAGAATAACCAATTATCGAATTTTTGTAGAGCAGAAGTGATGTGTGTATGTGTGTGTGTGTCTGTGTGTTTAATAACTCAGTGAGTTTGAAGAAGTGATAAAACTATGACATATAAAGCATTTACAATGGACGTTATTCCCCATAGTTCAACGAATACTCCAGGAATTCTAGAGCAGACACAAAGCTTATACTAATAAAAACAAAACAAAACAAAACAAAATAATTAATATCATAAAGAGAAAATGGGCTGAGATGAAGAACACCATAAAACAACCAAAATAGTATTATAATTTATTCATTTCTGGTCCTTTGATATGGCTGGAATTTTGGGCACATATGTGCAAAGCTGAGAGAAGAGACTGGATAAAGAACAAGTAAGGAAAAGGAGGCTTTATGTACTGTAAAGGAGGCCTTACCCCATGCTACTCATGAAATCTCAGCTTTATTAAAGGAAAGCACTTTGAATACTTTCTTCAATATGTAATGTCGTAGAGGAAAAGGAAAGAGGTGGCGAGCATACATTTCACTATTCATGAGTATATTTCAGTAATAATTTTCAGTACGATATTTTAACAACATTGTCACTTTCCTAAATTTGGAATTGAAATATTGGGGGTGAAGTCTTCATGTAATGCACATTCTATCCAAATTACACAGTTATTTCAAAAGAATTTTAAAAACTACAAATTTAATGAGCTATACTGCAATACTTAATGAAGCTGGAATAAGAGACAATGAAGCTACAAATGAAAAAAAATATCCATTATTCTCATTTTTCTCTGGAATCCCTCCCATAAGCTATTGAAGAAAATAATTGGCCAGAATACATGGAAACTATTGGCACAGAAATTTTCTATGAGGTTTAGGCTTGCATAATGACATGAAGAAAAGATAAGGTGTCCCTTGTTTGGGGTGCTGTCATGTTTAATGTACAGGGGTCTCTGTTGCCTCTGATTTGTACAAGCAGGCACTTAAGTGCGAGGACAGTGAATGAGATAAATGGAAAGGGCTTTGGCAGGAAGAGACTTACTGAAACTACTTGAAAGCAATAACCAAAGAGGCAAAAGGTAGCATGTATAAACTTCAAGGAGGAATGAAGAAAGACACTTGTGAATACAACCCCAAAGCTCAGTGCTTTTTGAAAGCCGGAGGACAGATGTTAAAAGGATAGTAGAGTGCATATAGAAACTTCTTATTAAATTTTTTTCATATTTTTTTTTCTGAATAAAGTGCTGGAACAAGCCAATACATTTTTGTGGTAAAAAAAAAAAAAAAAGGTTGTACAAATCAACAGGATCAAATTAAGAGCAAAACACTATGAAAAGAGAAATGAAAGAATATGTCTACACTTGTCTAGACAGGTTTACTATGAGGTCTATGCACAGAGCAAATAACTTTGATACACTTAGAATAATGTCATCCATAAGGAGCAAGTAGCTCTTATGTTGCATCCAAAAAGCCTTCTAATAATGAGGCTGACAGATCCACTGCACTATGATTCAATGTTCTCAGTCTTAGGAAGGAGATTTTGAAACATAAGAAAGTGTTATAAAAGTCGAATTATAAGAAAATGTCTGTAGCAATATCTGACTGTGTTACAGAAACAATGGCCTTTCAGTTAGAGATGAAATCTTCCCTGTCTGTAACTGGTTCAGTAGGTGGGACTGTTAAAATATTTGAAGAGTGAAGACGAAGCATTCAGTTTGTTAATTGCTAATGAAATAAATGACTTCCTAAATAGTTAGCTACAGTTAGGGTTCAGAAATGAAACATTCATTTAGGCGAGTCCATTTGAAAAGTTGGTCTTCATCTGGGGGCAATGTTTTAGGAATTTGTGGGACCACCTAGGAAATAGGATCTCAACAGAGGAAGTGGGATATTGGTAACCTGTCTTGTGATTTAAAGCCCAACATGGTTCTGGCCCAAATTCAATGTTTTCTGACTTACCGTGACATAAATAAGCAGCTTGTTGTTCCTACTGCCAAAGCAGCAAAGAACTGTGAACGTGGTTATGCCTTCCTCACCATATTGAACTAAGCCTGTGCAAACCATAAGCTTCTTGTATTTATTTTATCATGGTATTTAGAATAGCAACTCATACAGTTGCACTAAAACAAACAAACAAATACATTTGATAATTAACATGATACCTTCTCCAGGGTCTTGCTGGATAAGTCCAACTGATGCTTCACCCACTCCAAATGTTCTCTCCATTGCCCCCAGGATCTAAGCTAGATCCCACACCCAGTGTCATGGCCTAGTCTGGACAACAAACAACTTCTGCCTTCTACTAGGAATTGCAGTATTGGATCCAGACCCAGACAGATAGGCCAGCCCATGCCACATGGAGACCCAGTCAGATCCTACAAAGCCTTCTCCCAAAACTCCAGTCATGGACCAGAATACAAATCCTGCAAACTAACCTAGTACTCAATGTCCAGCTAACTTCATTCCACTTCAGTCATATCCAACCTCCAAATCCAGCCTAGACCCACAATTCTCTCTTCTTCCCCAACTAGCATATGATACATGGTACTAACAAAAGAAGTCTAGATGCCCAGATCTCTTCACGAAAATACAAATCTGAGAAATCAAGGTAATAATTCCATCATCAAAACCCATCAGTCCTGCAGAATTTTTTGCCAATGGGAATTACCTAAATGAATTCGATAATACAGACTTTAATAAAGCAATCATAGATTACACCAAAGAATTCAAACAGAGAGGACACAAGGAAACAGCTCAATGAATTTAAGGAGAAAAGACTTAAAGAGGGTAAAGACCTGAGTAACTGATGCCCATTAAAACACAAACATAAGGCTTATGGAAATGACAAAGATAATTATGGATAAAGCAAACTGCTAAAAAGGACTCACAGTGAAGTGAAGATAGAATTGAAAAGAACTACAGTAACAGGGAGTTTGCTGTGACAATGTATATCCTAGAAATGTCAGAAGTTATAGTGAGAAGTCTTACCAATGTGGCTGCCTAAACGTGACTTGAACAAGGACAATAGCAATAGACATGCTAATGTTGACATGGGAACATTCATGAAGTTTCATCCCTAAACAACATTCTACAACCAACTAAGAAATGCTGAGAACAAGAGAAATCATTTTCCCCAGGGAAGAGCCTAGCACACCAATTTGTTATCCATTACCAGATAATCAGTCCACAAACATATATGCAAGTAATATTAGATAGACTGAATAGGAGGAATTTGTATATTAACAAATACATAATGTTGTATGTAACAATTAAATATTTGAAAGAGCACAAGAGAGGGTATATGAGGGTTTGGAGGGAAGGAAGAAAAGAGAAAATGGTGTCTACATTTTAGTCTCAAAACAATTTTAAAAATTAAGACTAATTCAAAACATTGGCATTCATAGTTATGCAATATAATTAACTACATGGCAGATAATGAAAGATATCAATAGATAAATGGTGAGATTATTTTGTAATCCATCTCTTATATATCTGCTTGTATTGTGGGTGTCTAAGCTCTTTAAACTGCTACACTCAGTCATTTTAGTTTAAGATTTCAACCAGATCAGTGTCTGTAAGAAGTCTATCTGTCATAACTGTGCAAAAATGTTTATATACAAACATATATATATATATATGCATGTGTGTGTGTGTGTATTTCTCTGGGAAGGAGAATCAATGTCATTTAGCAGCTCCTCAAAGTGTTCATAAATCACTCAGAAATAAAGAAGGTCTTTGAAATATATTATATTTAGAATGACCAATTTATTAAAATAAATACAGTTTTATTTAAAAACCAGTAAGATGTTCTGGGCATTAGTACTTACTATTTGAACAATCAGTTCTTGACACTAGATAATCAAGAACCATGTATCTAAGACTTCTTTGGGCCTTGAAAACTTGCAAGTTGTTCAAGGTCAGGGAGTTTGGTTTGTAATTTAGCCTACAATTTATTATTCAAAACAATCACAAACTTTATTATATAATGTCCAAGTCTAAAAATTAAGTCTATCTATTAAGCAATGAAGCTGTAGCAACAGTATTTTGATCAGAAAATACAGATTAAAACCTATTCTTCTTTTAATTAGATTTATTACAGCACTTCAACTCCTTTAAAGCTGCTTCAGAACAGACATGATTCTTAGAGATGCCCTAGTGTTTAAAGGATGGCTTAGGAAAGTTAGATTCAGGCATCCACAAATACTTTCAAGCAGATTATAATGGCAAGTAATTGTATCATTCCAGTATCTCACTAAAATATCATGGATAGTTTACAAATCCAAATGGATAATGGATATTGCCATCAGTAGAGATGTCAGCTACAGGGCAAAATTATGTAGAAGGAAAATGGAATATATGAGGAACATGTGTCTACTAGTAAATCTAAAGTTTTCATAATTGGGCATATATCTAGAGAATACAATTCCATAATGGAGACCTCCACCTGATTCAGCCAGCCATAGAAATAAAGATGAAAGCACTCTTTACAGAAGGAATATCTTGCCACATCTGTCTCTACTGCCGTTTTGCCCACATGGAAACTAATGCCCATCCTGACATTACCTTTGAATTACAGAGAACAAGTTCCCTAAGAAGATAAAAGAACTGCCTGAGGTCCACCTGGCTTGTCCTTTGATACTCTGCAGTCCATTGCTTTTGCTTTAAGTAATTTTTTAGAACGAAGCTTTCATGAGCACAGTAGGAAGAGCAAAGGTGTTCTCTTTACTCAGTGGATAGGTTCTTGGGAAATTACATGTAAGTCACAGACTAAAAGCCAGGAAGTAACTCTGCTAAAAGACTGTTTACACTTATCATTATGGATCCTTAAAAAAAACCTATGCTCACATAAAATAGATAACATACTTCATATGTTTATATTTTTCATATCATCCACCATATACATATATCCACACATATATAAACACACAGAGAAAGATGGATTGAGCTATTTTACAATAAAATTGTGAGGAAATGTTTAAGTTCCTTCACAATTCAGTAAGAAAACAAAAGCTAAGTTCTTGCTAGGTTCTGATGGCATTTTCTAAAATTTCACTTCAGAAAAATTCTGCCTTGTATTAAATGCCCATTTAAAGGAGATATGTAGACAGGCATCATATTTTGATGACTTTAATGGTAATTACCACATTTCATGGAAGGGTAAATTCAGCATTCTTATGAGGTACTATCCGGAATGGAGGCACACAGATAATGTGGGGAGGAACAGAGACCATTGTTTGCTAGTGGTTACCCAGCAGCACTGTCATGTCGCAGAACTTGGAAAGATATTTTATATCAAAAGGCAATGGAATTGCATATGCATTTTAGTCATAAACAACAACAAACAACAAATAAACAAAAACAGCATATAAGCCAAAGATAGCAAAGAGTCTTCAATCATTTTGGCTTCCTGGCATGAGAAAATAATTCTGCCGTGTGCACCTGCCTGAATCTTTGCTCAAGAGAGGATGGAAGCATCAAATTGACAAGCAGATTTAGATATTTTCAGAGACTGGGATATGAGAAAATAGCATGAAGAAACAGAAAAAAAACTCACAACATATTCACTCCACAGCTTATTGACAAGATTAATTACCTCATAACTACTTTAATAAAATGACTTCAAGCATATTGCAACAATAATTATCCATAAAACTCCTAATGAATTCAATTTCTCCAGATATTACCCTGCTGCAACTAGGGAGTGTAGGAGAAGTAGAAGGGGGTAGCAATTCTGCTCTTAGGAGTGCAAAGAGCATAGAAGGAGAAGAAGAAATGGCTGGAGGAACTAGACAGTTTCTAATTAGTTCAAGCACGTAGGGCTAGGTGGTATTTATTCTGGTTTTTACCTTGTAATGCTTCATATTGGTTTATGTGTCAACTAATGAGCAGGCTGATGTTTCTGTTTTAAAAAAGCTTATAAATATGACCATCACTTTCTTTTTACTCATGGCCATATCTCCAGTGTGTGTTTGTATATACAAATATACTTATGTATGCATGAATTTAGCAATAGTCCTCTTCAGCATGCATATTTTATTTCTTGTTCTGGTCAAACTGCTCCTATAAAACAGAGAGCAGGGAAACACTGTTCTGTGCCAATTTCCACACTTGCTTCACCCTGCTGGTTATTTGAGTCATAATCTACTACACTAGGATCATCATGCAGCTTAAGAGTTACTTTGGACATATTTCAAATACTTCCAATTCTGCTTGTCCAAAGGCAGACATGCTCAGAGCTTGTCATATCTCCCTCTTCTTTAATTGGATCTTTACTAGCTTGTGTCCTAGTCCCACAAATTTCTGCTATGTCACCACTATCAGAAGTGCAATGGCAAAGGACTGGACTTTACACTCAAAGTCAAAATGAGCTTAGACCTCTCGATGGCCATAACGTTTTGTGCCAAATCACTTGATTTCCTCAAATGTCAATTCCTCTGAACTTATCTATGACAAAATTAATTCAGTAATATAATTTGTGTATTCAACTTAAAAGTGAGATGGGGAAGCAAAGGACAACACTGGCAGAGTGCTTGCACTATTTCATATCTATTTTCTGAATTCTGAAATAACAATTCTGTGCTAAGTATTGTGCTATAAACCAACTAAAATGCATAGACATGGGACCCAGTCACACCAGAGAGAGTTACAATACAGCTTGCACATGTAAGGCTAAAGGAACACTGGAGAAAAGTGAGGAGGAAAGATTGCAAGAATCAGAGGAAATGAGAGTTTGCTGTAAGGCTGGATCTCTTAGGGATGTCAGGATCTACACTCATGAAAATCTCCAATATGACCTGAAGAAGGAGAATACCAATAGACATGCTTGCATGGATGAAAGGTTTCAAGCCTATGAAAAAAGAAACAGGCAACTAAGGGAAGATAATAGTGAGAGTATAGTCTTCCTCAGAAAAGAATATACCAATTGGTTGTCCCATACAAATGGCTAAAACTGGAAGTGTGCAAGTAACATTGTATAGACTGAACAGGTTGTATTTATGTGTTTAGGCATATATTTTTTATGGTTAGAATGAGAATGGCCCCAGAGGCTCATATATTTGAATGCTTGGTCTGTAGTAGGTGGAATTCTTTGGAAAGTATTATGAGGTGTGTCTTTGTTAGAGAAAGTATATCACTGGGAATGGGCCACAACACTTCAACCTAAACTCTCTCTCTCTCTCTCTCCCTCCCTCCCCCTCTATGTCTGCCTCATGCTTGTGGATTAGGGATCAGATGTAACCACTCAACTACTTCTCAAGCACAATGCCAGCCTGCCTGCTGCCATGCTCTGGCCTTTTTGGTCATATACCATAAATCTCTGGAACCATGAACCCCCAAATTAAATACTTTCTTTGGTAAGTTTCTTTGGTCATAGTGTTTGGTCATGGAAATAAAAACATAACTAAAGAATGTGTGTGTATTTGTGTACATACATATATATGCATATATGCCTATATATGCTTATATATGCAAAGGAAAACCATGAATTTGAAAGAAAAGAAGGTGTATATGGTAGAGTCTGGAGTTCAGAAAAAGAAGATGGAAATAATGTAGTTATAATCTCAAAAACTAAATTAAATAATCTTTTAAAGATAACTATTAAGTTAATTAAGTCTGGCACAGAAAATAGTTATTGTGTTATTTTATACACAGCATAAGTTGAAATATTGAGTATTAGTAAAGGTCAAGTGTATTTCCAAGGTTACCAGCTCAAATCCATCATAAGTAATGCATTACTGTGACTCAGGTGTGCTTTGACTTTTATGAAATCCATGCTAAGATTTAATAGTTATTACGAGACTGTACGAGGTGAGACCAGGTGATATTTTTAAGACAAGCTTTGTGAACTGCAATCATAAATCACTAATATGTCCATTCTATTAATGGATTGATAGAGATGTTCATCAGCTTTTCAGTTCTTTGGCAAGATGCTTCAAATAATCAACTGAACAAAGAAAGATCTATTTAGGGAGTAGGATGGATGGAGAGAGAGAGAGAGAGAGAGAGAGAGAGAGAGAGAGAGAGAGAGATCCTTATATCACCTTCAAATGCACACCTCATAGTAGAATGACCAAAGCTTATAGCTTTTAATTTAACAGGGGGAATGTATGTTTCAATTTTAACAATGGAATAGTATACTCTCTGGAAAGTGGGTGTACTAAAAATGCCATGAACTACCAGTACAGCCTGGACAAGTTTCATGCCAGTATAGGGTACACAGAAAAATCCTATCTGAAATCAAAGGCCAAAACAACAATAACAGCAAAGAACATCCAAAATGTACCTTAAGTCAGATTGGCTATACCTTATCAAATCCATATCTTTCACAACATAAACCCCAGGGAAACTCTGCCACCCAAAAGACCATTATCATATAAACCTGTGATTTTTGAATTAAAACACTAGAAAGTACTCTTTATGCTTCTAAAGGAGAAACATAAACCCCAGCCCAGTTGCAGACTCTCAGTCTATGACAGTGTCCTGCCTGCACAAGACCTTGTGCAATGGTTGTACAAAGCCTGTGGATAAGCCAGCCAATATCTGATTTCATTTAGGCCTATTCTCAGAGGTGGAATCCATACAGGATGCTTCTTGGGTGACTAATACTCTAAAGCTAGATAGGTCATGGACCTTGGATCAAACCAATTACTCTTGTACTACAGAAAGATATATAGCAATAAAATGACCCCTGATGGCATGCTGCTACACTCAGGATCAGTACCTTGCTCAGACAGAAAAGGGGAGGATCTGGATGGGAAGGGATGTGGAGATGAACTGGGAGGAGAAGAATGAAGGAAACTGTAGTCAGGATATATTGGATGAGAAAAGAATCTATTTTCAATAAAAGATAAAAACAGAATATTTTTATAATGATATTTTTCTTATGCTCAATATCATTATTTGTTAGCTCCATATACCACTTGAAAATCCTGAATACTCTTTATTGAAACTTTTTTTGTATTTGTCTTTGTTCAGCCACATATTCATTTATAAAATATTTAAGTTCCTTCTATAAGCCAAGCACTGTTTATGTGCTCAAGACAGAAAGTAAGACTCTGTTCCTGCACTCAAGAAATCATACGATATAGTAATTATAATCCACAACTTATGACTATGGCTATGAGCAAAAATAATATAAAACTGTGTAAGAATTAAGTTGAATTAACAGAAGTTCGGAAGTGGGTGGGCAGTCAGTCCAGGTCACTACAAGGGATGGAATGTAATTCGAGATGTTATTGCTTCTTTGAGAATTAGTCTGTGCTCTAACTAAAAATTTTATTCATTTCATATGTAGATTTCTTGATGTGTTTTTCTTCCCAATATTTACCTGGAATAGACCAACAAACCTAACAATGAAATTGCCATGGGAAATAAAGAACAGGAATCAACTAAGGTGTGACCTTGATATGTGGTACTTCTAAAACTCTAAGCTTATCTCAATTAAATGTGTGTGTGTGTGTGTGTGTGTGTGTGTGTGTGTGTGTGTGTTTTCATGGCAATAGAAATCCTAAGACAGGAGTTGGTATCAAGGGTAGGGTAGGGTATTGCTGTGGTAGTCTTTTTGTTTGGAGGAAGTTAGATTTGGGGACTTTGGATTAGCAAAGCAGTGAAAGGTTTAAGCTGGGATTAGTAGAAAAATGAAAGCCAGTTGTGTTGAGGATGATGTGAACTGTAGGGACCTGGCTCCAGAGGTTTCAGAGGAGAAGAATTTAGTATGTGGCTTAGAGACTGCTCTTGTGATAGTTTAGCAAAGAATTTGGCTGTTTTCTGCCCTTCTCCAAAAAGGCTAATGCGAAGAAATGTTTTGGATCAATTCTGTTGGGAGAAGACATCTCAAAACAGCATAAAATTGAGTCTGTTGTGTTGTTATTATTGTTCACACTTACGAATATTTTTCATGAAAAGAAGCAAGCAGAGCAAGCACAAACACAGAATGTACAAATTGAGGAGAAAGGGCACTAAGAAGTAGAATGGAAATAAATCCTGATTTCAATGAGACAAATAGATTGAGGAATGGAGTACAGATAGTGGTACCCTCAGGGCAAGACTAGCCAGCTAAGCTTCCAACTTGTAAAGGAGAATTAAAGAGCAGCTTAGGTCCAGTCATGGTGGACCTTTAATACACCTTTAATACTGGTACTCAGGAAACCAAGGCAAGGTAATCTCCGAGTTCAACAACAGCCCGGTTTGTAGCACAAGTTTCAGGACAGCTATGTATAGGCTGTAGGAAATCTCTGAAAAGAGAAAGCCAGTGAAGATGCAATTGAATGAAGGTGCCATGTTATAGCTCCAGCAAACAGCAGGACTTAGCAGTTTCAGTCATGTGGTTCTGGATTTAAAGCAAGGATAGAAGAAAGGAGCTATGGAATCTCTATTCATGTCTAAGGAAAGCTTCTGAGGCCAGGTGGCAGGGATGTCCTTGGGTGGAGACCCAGAAAGGCCATTGTGGGAAGCTGTGAAGGCGAAGCCTTGATTGTAGTGGAGACTCCAAGGTGTTGGAGATGCCAGCTTTGTGGGATACCTACAGAGGAAAGCTGTTAATAGGAACTTGAAATAGCCTGAGAGAGAAGTGTGTTGTAGACAACAAAGCTAAAAGGAGTTCTAAAGAGCCCTTTGACATCAGACATACAGATGTAGAATTTGGAGCTTGCCAACTGTTTTTTTTGGGGGGGGGGACAGTATTTTCTCACTATGTTCCCTTTCCTCTGTTTTGGAATGGTAATGTGCCATTATATGTTGGAAGTACATGATCTGCTTTTTGATTTTGATTTCACAAAGGATTATAGTTATATGATGCATGAATTTCAGAAGAGATTTTGAATTTTGGACTTCTAAACAAGATTGAGACTGCTATAGACTGTGTTGTCTTTGGAATTGGTACTGAATGCATTTCTGCATTATGGTAAGGCTACAAGTCTTGGGGTCCAGGGAGTAGAATGTGGTAGTTTGAATAGGTGCCTCACATAAACTTATGTGTTTGAATGCTTGGGCCATATAGAAGGTTGTGGCATTAATGGAGTAGGTATGATCTTATTGGAGGAACTGTCTCTCTATGGAGGTAGAATTTGAAGTCTTCTGTGCAGAAGTTAGAGCCAGTGTGGCTCAGTCTCCTTCTGCTGCTTGCAGATCAAGACATAAAACTCTCAGCTCTTTCTCCAACACCATGTCGGCCTATATGCCACCATGCCTCTAGCCATGATGATAAGGGACTAAATCTCTGAAACTGTAATCCAGCCCAAATTACATGTTTTACTTTGTTAGAGTTGATGGTCACGGGTGTCTCTTCATAGCAATTGAAATCCTAACTAAGACATCTTGTCCAAATTTGATGTGATATTTTTTGTTTTATTTTATTGTATTTTGTTTTGTTATATGAATGAATGAATAAATGAATGAATGAATGAATGAAAATCTAGCCAGTATGTAAAATTTAACAACCAAGCTGCCCTTTATGCATGCTGAGAGAGTGAAAAATCAGTTTTCTCAATTAAGTGGCACTGGGTATATCAACCACTGTCTGTCAAGCCAGCTGTTTGTGGATAGTTGACTAAACACCTAATGGCTCAAGAGAGATTTTTTTTAATGTGATTTTATTTGGTTACAGTTTGATGTTTCTCGTTTGTTTGGTTTGGTTTGGATTATTTCCCTTTTTGGTTGTGGTTTTATTTTGTTTTCTTGGTTGGGAGTAGTCTGTTGTGTTGGGTTTTTGTCTGTTGAAAAAGAACTTAAAGTTGGGCAAGTAGTGAGGGAGAAAGGATCTGGGAAAACTTCAGAGACGGAAGAATATGATCACACTATACTTAAAATTAAAAACTGTTTAAAATATACATATATATATATATATATATATATATACACACATATTCACACACATTAAGAAAGGGACAAAACAGAATGAAGTAACCTAGAAAATTGTACGTATTAGAAGATAAGATAAGACCAAGAACTGGGTCATAACAGACACCAATCTTAAAGATCTGTAATGAAAACCAACTTTCTTTTTTTTATTGGATATATTCTTTATTTACATTTCATTTCCCTTTTCCTGGTTTCCCTGCCCCCCAAATGTCCCATATGTCTTTTTCCCTCCCCCTG
>BDUI01005585.1:19672-30042 GCA_002335545.1 Apodemus speciosus
GTCAGATCAGGACACCAAAGCTGATACAAGTTCTTGTGGCAAGTTCAACTATCACAAGCTGATACAAAATGCAGTCAGGTTGCAAGTGCAGCTCATGAATTATCTTACATCCCAGCACATGCGCCAGTGATTTTAGCTGCCTGGGAGGTTAAAGCAGGAGGGTCAAAAGTACAGCTTAAATAACTTCTTGAGAACATTTCTTAAAATAAAGAAGATGAAATGGCAAAGATAGAGTGCAGTGAAAGGGTGTCGCTGGGCCTTGGGTTAGACCCGCAGTCCTGAAAGGAACTGTACAGGAGGGCGTGTCTAAGTTCCCTCACAGGAAGACAGAGGAGCAGAATAATCTGCCAAAAGAATTTGTTGCAAGCATTCTATCTCAGTTGAAATATTTTTGCTTTCTACTTTTGTTTCCAATGGCTTGTCTTCTTTCTGTTTAACTCTGAATCAAATTGTTGTGAGCAATATTTTGATGTGTGAACACATGTTGCTTAAAGTCCACAGTCAATAAATACCATAGCTTCCCCCGTCTTCTTGGGAAATGAAGTAAGACTAATCTCATTCCACGAAAGCAGCTTTTCACCGTTAGGATTCTGGCTTCTGTAAATCTGAGGATAGCATAATTGCGTCTCTGTAATTCTAATTTCTGATTAAGCGCTGGGTTAAAATTAAGGCAGGACACCAAAACCCGTTTGTTCACATGTGAACACTTTCCCGGTGCATGCAGAGACTTAGAGATTTAATGATGTCACACGATCATTTATTTGGTCGTGTGATCATTTTGATGGTTCCTAGGAATAGATGTTTCCAAGTTGCTCTAACCCTGAGGGCTCTGTGAGACACCAAATTATGCAACTGATCAGTGACAAGCCACTGTTGGTGCCATCTACGATTGATAGGTGTCAGTAATTACTTCAGAACATCTTTTCCTTTTAAAATATTTGTTGATCTTGTACTTTTAATGATTTTTTTTACTTGTACTAATTTTAATATGTAGTTAATACACGTGGGTATAATATATTTACACATTTTTGATGTACTTTATCCTATTATGATTTTTGAATATTTTTTTGCTTTTTGGTTTTCAATACAGCTTGACCATGGTTTCCCCTCCCTCCAATCCTCCCAGCCTCTCCCAGATCTCTTCCTCCATTTCCCTTCAAAAAATTGCAGGCTTCCCAAGGGTATCAATGGAACAGGGCATAATATTCCTCAGATCACAGGGAGGTCCCTGGGGCTAGGAGGGGCCTACCATTATTCCCAGACCTTTGGCCACCTTCCTCATTTCCTAACAACCAATCAGGTTAAAAGTCACACTGTTCTGCCAATCATATTGTGCCTGATGGCAGCTGCCCTGAAGACTGCATAAAGACCTGCTGGACAGGCTTCATGTGGTCATTCTCTCCCCATGTGCAGGGCGACCCCAGCATGCTGGATTAAATAAAATTCCTCTTGTTTCTGCTTCAGAAAAAAAAAAAAACCCATACAATCAGACTAGGCAAAAACTCTTATCTAAAGTCTGGGCAAGAGAACCTAGTAGAAGAAAAAGGTTTCCAAGAGAAGGCAAAAGAGTCAGACAGTCCCACCTTCATTGTTAGGAGTCCCACAAGAACACCAAGCTAAAAAACCATAACATATATGCAGATGACTTAGCTCAGACCCCTGCAAGCTCTGTGATTATTGCTCTAGTCTCTGTGAGCCCCATGAGCCCCTGTGAGCCCCTTTAGTTGATTACGTGGGCTGTGTGGTGTCCTCTGCCCCTCTGGCTCCTGTAATTCTTCCTCTCCCTTGGGCTAGAGAGACGGCTCAGTGGTTAAGAACACTTCCCACTTTGGTTAAGTGTTCTTCCAGGAGACGGACCTGGGTTTAATTCCCAGGAGCTACCTGGCAGCTCACCATCTGCTGTTACTTTCTAAAATATTTTTATGTATATGATATGTGTGTATGTGTATACACATGTATATATGGCGTACACGTGGAGGTCAGAGGACAACCTTGGGTATTGTTTATCTTGTTATTGCCTCTGCACACACCAGGATAGCTGGCCAGTGAGCTTCGTCTCCGCCTCTTTTCTCCCTCAGGAGCGCTGGGATTCTAGATGTGCAACCACACCTCGCTCTGACAGTTCCCTGCTTCTGAACTCAGGCTTGCATTGCACAGTAGGTGCTTCACTCATTAAGCCATTACTCAGTCTGCATAGTAGGTGCCTTGCTTACTAAGCTGTTACCCAGTCTGCTGTCTTCATTTCTAAATGTTTCCATCAGCGTTCCAGAGCTGGCGATGCCTTTTAGAATGAAGCGCTCTTCCCTCACAGACAGTGCTGGGAAGCGAGGCTGTGAAGAGAAGAGTGTCCTTTGGCTCTCGCTTGAACTTCCCAGGAGCAAGTCCCTCTCAGAGCTCCTCCTGCTTCCATAGTCTGCCGCCTTCGTTCCTTCGTGAATTATTTACACCAGCCTTATTCTTTTCTGCTAGGGATCGCTTCCCTGATTGACAGCATCTGGGGCTCACTATACAAAAGTATTCTAAAGGCCGCATCAGGGAAAATATCACCTTTTTCTTTTCTTTCCTCTCTCAATTTTTAATAACCCTTAGGACCTGCAGCTAATAGCCACTCTTAGATCTCTTGACTGTTGTTTCCCGTTTCATAGTCTTGGTATGAAGACGCCGGGAATTTTCTGTCACATGTCCCTTTGAAGAAAGGCAACTCTTATTTCTCAGTGAGAATAAATAAAAGTGAAATCACACCTATTGGGTGATGGTGGTTGTGAATCGACACGCTGCGAGAAGGCGACTTTTAAACACAAATTCCCTTTGGAAGAAGGAGGAGGCTGGAGCGCTATGAATCTGAGTGCATTTTCGCTCAAGAATCACCGACGCCCTTATCTCTCCCTTAACCAACTTCATCGAGCCTCACTCGCCAGCTGTACACCGGAAGCGTCTTTATTCTGCCTCCAGGTGAGCAGTCTCCTTGAGCTGGGCTTCGGCATCTCTTGCCCACATCTTAGGATGCGGTCATCATGCTGAATACCAAACTCTGCTCACTGCCTTCCAGCCAGCTCTACACTGGGCCCATTTGTATCCTGAACCAAACCAGCTGGTACCCAGTTAACTAGAAACTCAACCTTCTACACCATTCACATACTAATCCTGAGGTGCTGCCTCCCGAGCACCTCCTATGTGTTTGCCTTTATCCCTGGTGGAAGCTGTGGGCATCTCTCACTAGGCTATTGCAGTTGCTGCTGTCTGTCTGGGTCTCCATCCAACCCCTCTCAGGATAAATGTTGGTGTTCTTAGTTTAACTCCCAGGTCTTACCCATCTCAAGTATTTTTCTCATACTGTAGCCCTGACTTTCTATCTCCAGCCATGTTAATTGCCTCTGTCCTTTCTCTTTCGTGAATGTTGTATGCTTCAGGCCTTTGCATTTTTGTCTGCCAGCATCCACTATTCACCCTCAGACCTACTCCTCCTGGTACAGCCTCAGACCATCTCCATCCCCTGGTACAGAACTGGTCTGGCATATACCTTTGCAGAGGAAATGGGTTGGTGATACCTTCCGTTGGTTCCTGCTGGTCCTCCTTGAACCAGTGAAAGCATTTCACATGCCACCTGTTTAGTTCTTGCAGAAATTAAAACACCGATTAACCTTTGACTAATCTTCAATATATAATAAGCAAACTGATGGGTACTCCACAGCCTACTAAGAGCCTATGTGATTTATTTCAATTCGCCCTCCAGCACACGGGTGAGAGAAAAGATGGGCAGTTCTGCAGTAGTTTGTTGATGCCAACAGAGGTGTGCTGTCATCAGAACTGGAATCCTTGACATTTGACTCCAAATCTGGATGTCTGTATGGTGGTACTAAGCTGCCTCTTGGGTGGCTGGTCCAGAGTGTGACCAATTGACCTGACTGCAGTCAGCTATTCATTTACAGTTCATGATAATAGTTCGTGATACAGTTCTTTTACCTAAGGAGCACTTGGGTACAGTTCTGTAGAATCCTCTTTTATGCTCCCATCTTTTCTGTCACACAGTGTGGTTTATTTTTGAAAACCATCACATGGACCTGCGGGATGGCTCAGGAGTATAGGAGCATTCTAGCCAGTCTGCCAGCCTGAGTTCCACTCCCGGGACCCACACAGTGGCAGGAGAGTACTGACCTGTGCAAGCAGATGCCCCTGACATTCACAGGTGGACTGTTTATCCTTGCCTTCCCAGCACAGCACTGAGTGTGCGTCTCTGCACCCAGCTTCCCCACTGGTGCCAGGGACCCGAACCCAGGTCCTCAGGCTTGTGTGGTAGCCATTTCCCCAACCCTTATCAAGGGGTTCTCTTGAGGTTGGGAAGAAAGTGTGTCCAAGAAGGCCAGCTGATTCAGCAGTGGAAGGGACTGCATGATCAGCTCAAATGCTCTGCGAGGGAGAAACTAGCTAAAAGCCTCTCCCAGAGGCCAGGAAGGGAGTAGGTGGATGTTGAAAGAGAAGTCGCCCTCTTCTATCTTGGGCTTTGAGTGATTGCTTTCCAGGTCAGAGACGAAAGATCCTTTCCTGGAAAAGTCTAAAGCCATTGCTTCATAGAAAAGCCCAAACAAACCATTCTGATCATTCCTTTAGTCAACAAACAGCTCTTGAGCTCCAACTATGTTTTTGTCATTGTTGAAGCTATGACGAGGAAGATATAAACTGTATTGGCATCCCTGGAGCTTTTGAGAGAGAGAGACATACAGAGACACTGAAAGATGTCACACAGAGAAAGGCAGAGGGATGGAAAACAAACACGAAGGAACACAATACAATTTTCTTTTAAACGTTTACAAAGGTTTATTTTTATCTTGTCTGGGCGTTTTGTCTCAGTGCACCTTTGTGCCTTCCTACCCTAAAGTTGCCATTTGTCCGGGTATTGTTTACACCAACAGGAATGAAACTAGAACACAGTGGCTTTAATTAATTTATTTCCTCTTGCAATCTGTTGCTGGATTATTCACTGAGGGAGAGCATGAGGTGCTTGCTGTATGTTTTAGGATGCTTTGCCTTTCCTTTCTCTCCCTTTTCGCCTACCTTCCTCTCCCTTCCCCTTTCCCCTTCCACCCTTCCCCTCCCCAAACTAAGCACTTCCCCTTGGGCAGCTCTCAAAGGAGCTAGGTACACCCTGCTCCTGCTCCTTGCTACCTTGCCACACTGATTTCATTACAGTGGTCAGTGGTAGGAGTAACAACTTTTCTTACCTGTTAGAAAACTCTTTGAAGACCAAAAGAATTACATTTTAAATAAATTTTTTTTAAAAAAGGATAGTGCTCCCAAGGAGGAGAGAGCTTTGTGCTTCCAGAGGACTGTTAAGGGGAATCCAAAATTAAAACTCAGGAGAGGTCTTGTCAGCAGAGTGGAATGCAATTAAGGAGCTACTTTATGGATGTTTAGGACTCTCTGAAGAATTTCATCCATTTAAAGTAGCATTAAAATAACAATAAAATTCTTCTTCGGGAAGAAAATGTGACACACCTTTGAAAGAAGTCATCAGTTTCCAACTGAGCCAGCTTGGGACTGGGGAGCTGCAGAGGAGCCCCAGAGAAATGGCAAATGGTCTGCACCCCTGAAGCTCAAGACCTGCAGCTTCAAGACAGATGCTTGCTTTTTCTTTTCTTTCTTTCCTTCTTTCTTTCTTTTTTCTTTCTTTCCTCCCTTTCTTTCTTTTCTTTCTTTCCTTTCTTCCTTTTCTCTCTCTCTTTCTTTCTTTCTTTCTTTCTTTCTTTCTTTCTTTCTTCCTTCCTTCCTTCCTTCCTTCCTTCCTTCCTTTCTTTCTTTCTTTTAGTAAACAGGCATATAAATGACTTTAAAAAAATCTAACCATAGGTCTTTATACTTCACACAGCCTACACTCTAATTTAACAGTTTTTTTTAAACTGTAGAGAAATAAGCAAGAGATGCTTGACATAGTGAGAAATAGATACAAAGGCTTTTTCTTTTTCTTTCTTTCTTTTTCTTCCTTCCTTCCTTCCTTTGTTCCTTTCTTCTTTCCTTCCTAAAGCTGGATAGTTAGTTTTCTGAGCGTGCCTTTGTCACAGTACTGTTCACAAGGCTTGCCGAGACGCAGGCACCCTTGTTCCCGCACAGAATTGTCCAGCTGTGTGATAGCATTGCTTCTCTGAGTACTAATTGCACAGTCTTATGTTTGAAATTATTTGTTTTAATCTTCACTGTAGTTATGGAAAGCTGATACACTCTAATTTTTTTTTTTTTTGAGACTCCTCCAATATCATCAATACTATTCCAGGCACTGTGGGTCCAGAGCTTGAAAGCTGGTACCTGTGGGGTCTGCTGCTGATAGCTAATGCCTGGAAGGTTGGGGATTGCTTACACGGCCTTGGAAATTTAGATTTCCTTTTAGGTATCAGTACTTGATGTGTGTCATGTGACCATTGGCTCATGGATTTCCTATCAGTCCCCTTAGAATCAGAGCGGCTTGGAGGGTGAACCCTTTCCGAATCTTTGATTATCACGATATCCCTGGGGCTCAGAGCAGAAGCCAGAAAGGCTCACACTGAAACATTACTAACCACTTGCTCTGTGGACTGCCTCTGACATCCGGGCATCTCTGTCAAGGGGGGAGACAACTGAAGGGCTCCCATGTGAACTGCTGGTTTTATTGTGTTGGCTTGCTCTCCATCTGAACAACTGCTCTTTTGGCTCTGGGTTAAAGCAGGTGCGTAGGTGTGGGTAGCAGATAGCACACTGGAGGGCTCAGGGCGGAGAAACCATCGATTTCATTCAGAAGGAAAGCAAAATGGTCTAAGTTACATCTGTCATTGAGAAGGCAGAGGTCAGACAACAGGAGCTGAGAGTGGGTGAACAAATGGAATTTGGATCAAAGGCAGTGAATTTCCATGTTTGTTTGATGTCCTTTGCTGGAGAGGCAGCCATGACAGTGATTGAGAAGGGGGATATTGAGGTTGAAAAGATGGCTCACCGTTTAGAACACAGGCTGCTCTTCTAGAGGACCTGAGTTCGGTTCCCAGCCCCTACATACTGGCTCACAACCATCTGTACCTGCTGCTCCAGGGGATATGATACCCTTTTGTGCACTCCCAGGGTGTTAGGATGTGTACATGGTACACAGACATGCATCCCGGAACAACACCCATACACATATTATATTTTTAAAAGGGAGCTCTATGAGTTGGGTTTGGGGGGTCAGAGGGTGTTTAGATTTCAGTTCCTCTAGTTGCTCACTCCACAACCTTCAAAGAGCCTCAGAGCCTGTCTGTGTTTTACTTTGCTCCTGTGTAAAGTGAGTGTGATAATGATAGGATAATCTTTGATAGGAGCATTTTGAAATCAATTGAAAAAAAAAAAAAGAAATCAATTGAACTGATAGCATGTATACCTCCTGTAAATGCTTGACTTAGTAAGTTGTGCCTAAGTTCTTGTGTGACCAGTAGTGTGTGTGTGTGTGTGTGTGTGTGTGTGTGTGTGTTTGTGGGGTCAGAGGTGGTCCTTAGGTGATTTCTAACTTTTGATCTCTCATTTACCTGGGACTTCACCAAATCAAGCAATCTACTTAGCCTGTGAGCCTCCAGGGATCCACCTGTGTTTCCAAACTGGTCTGTACCAGGATAGCAGACCATCACACTTGGCCTTGTCTTTGACATGGGTTTGAGATTCCCAACTCAAAGCCAAATACTTGTGAGGCAGATGCAATGTCTGACTGAGTAATCTTTCCAGAGCCACATTGAGTCGCCTTTAGTGGAAACTGTCAGGGTTAATAAGTGGATTTTGAGTGAAGGGAAGATTCAGGGACGCCAGAGAGGTGACTCAGAAGTTGAGAACACAATGGCTTTACTGAGGAGCTGGACTCGATTACCCCCACAGTGGATGACTCACTGCCACCTCTAATTCCAGATCCAGGGAATCAGACACTCTTCTGGCCACTTCAGGTGCCCACACTTGGGTGAACATCCTTTACACACAGAGATACAATTAAACAATAAAACAAAACTTTAAACGAGAGAGTGGGGTTGGTTCTCTTTAATGAGGAGAGCAAGCCTGTCCCCACTGTGTGTCCATTTCCCTGCTTTTCCTACACACTTGGGAAGTGTCTGAGAAGTCTGTAGATTAAGCTTTGGGCTTAGCCTGTCCACTGGAACTGTCAGCATGACTTTACTCAAGCCATTTGGCATGCTGGGCCTCAGTCTCCTCAATGGGGAATTTTAAAAAGGGCAAACTAAGTGACCTTCACTTCCAAGGGTTATTCTGGGATCACTTGTACTGTCTGGAAATACCAGGACTTCCTGGAATGGAGTTGGGAAAGAATTCGCAGCTACCATCCACCTCACCCCTTCAGCAAGGCACTAGATAGCTCCCGTCCATTCATTTCTGCCAACCCTAGGAGGACAGCTGAAGGCGTCTGCCTAGCCAGAGGACAAACCATGCTTTATAGGAAGTTGCTTGTCTTGACAAGACCATTATTTCTGGGGGGAAAATATGCCCCAAACAGCTTCATTCACCCTCCCCCAGAAGCAAGCTTCTTTTGCCTTATTGTGCTGAGAGGTCTGTTAGCCAACACAGTTCATTCAAAATCAGCTTCTTCAAGACTTCTCTGCCTTGAGATAGTCACCCAGCCTGACTGATTCTGTGTGATCTTTGCAGAACTTAAACAACAGGAACCGACAATTCTCTGCGTATCCTTGGTGTCTTATCCAAACAATATGCCTTCCTTCCCTTGTTCTGAATGCCATTTCAGGTGCAATGTTCTCAGAGCTTGACCGTATAGTTCAGTGGTTTGTTTTTCTCCATTCACCTAGATGTCAGCAGCATTCTGGGTGTTAGAGCAGAGACATCCCTCACCCTTAATTATTTTTGTTTTGGGTTTGGCTCATTTTCTTCTCCTTTCCAGATGATTTTCTTTTCTCTTGACTCCCCAAGGACTCCATCCCTCAGAGCCTGACCCTAGGTCTCATTTCTTTTAGAACAATTTTCTTTCTTAGAAATGGCATTCACCAGCGCTTACGGGCCCCTTACGGCTCATGCTTCTATTTTGAGATTGTTTCCCACCAGCTGCTGCTGCTGCTGCTGTTGCTGCCCTCCCCTGGCCATTTAGAACATCTGTGCTAGGGTTGAGGGCCCGATCAATGAATGATCTCTGCCTTCAGATGGTTCTGATGGGGTCTAGTTGAACAGGAGTGCGTGCAAACACACACACACACACACACACACACACACACACACACACACACACTCACACACACCTGATTAGAGAATATTGATAATTGAGTCATGGAAAGAGACAGCACACCCTCATCCATACTTCATGTACGGAAAAACATTATTCCATACCCTGCAAAGGTCCCTGTGCTGTGATCCCTCCTGGTTTTGAACCCCAGGTCCCTAATGCATATGGATCCTTGGTTTCCATGGAGACAGGGGGCTACTCCTTGTAGGCACTTACTAATTATGCAGCCCACACCAAGGCACACAGTAGTCTGGTAGGATTACTTTAAACTCAGATTCAGTTTCATCRCCTTGCCTAGATCTCAGTGGAGTTATGCAGTTCAGTAATTTATCTATTCGATGGTCTTGCCTTTCGTGGCTTGTCTTTTTAAATGTAGTGATTCTGTGCTTTGAAATCTGTACTCTGTTCATGTATTCAGGAATTTATATCTTAAAAAAGTAGAAACAATTAAGTTTAATTAATTAAAAACATGAACATGGTAAAAATCACCTAAATCTAATCTGTGGGAATCTGAGACATTCCCATCCTCTCYTGATTAATTTRCACAAAAAACAGTAAATGATATCTTTGGTTTGTTTGTTTCCTGAGAATGTAGAAAATGATATATCCTACATTTTACAAGGCAGTTTGCTGACACAAAGGATATGATGAGCCAGCAAACTATTTAGAAATGTTCTCGACTTTGCCCTAAAAATGTGTGCTCTTTCTCAGCCAAGATRRCTTGACATCGGCTTTCCCCTCACCAGTCCCCTGCTGCCCCCTGCTGACGGTAATGATCCAGGCACGGACTTCCACATGGAGAATGAATGCACGCTTCTAGAAGATGTGGTTTTCAGGAAATGAAATAGAAGTTTCAATGAACAATAGGTTYATYGGTGCRGGGATAAAGCCCCGACCTGTATGTACCATTTTCTGATCCTTGGCATTCACATGACAAATGTAGTTGTTAGTGTGGAGTCATGAATGTGGATTAACCCGAGATGTTCTCTAGATGCCAGAATGYAGCCCTTCCCATCACATAAGAGTTGCGAATAGCCCAGTGAGCTCGGATCCTAACGGAATAAGGCCTGGAAAGTGCCCTTGGAAAGTGTCGAATTCTGAATTTTTATTATTTCTGTTGTAATCTGCTAATTTAAAAAGGCTTAAAAAA
>BDUI01005585.1:49819-65989 GCA_002335545.1 Apodemus speciosus
TGCTGTTGGCAACTTGACTCTATTGGTTTTGTGCCTTTTAACCTCAGTTTAGTTACCTTGAAAATGCTAAGCAGGAAACTACCCCTGGATTGGTTTTGCAGATGCTGCACACGGCTCCCGAAGGGCGCCTCACACCCTCCTCCCTGGCCGCTCGTCCGTCCCTGGCTGTGGAGAGGCTCATTGGTAGGAGCTGAGAGGAATAGTTGCCTCACACCTTCCAGGCCTTGGCAACAGAAGTCCGAACAGACCTTTGTAACGAAAGTTCAGACACTGGCCTTGAAGCCAGTGCTGAGGTCTCTGTCATCACTGTAGCCAGTGGTGGTTTAGAAGGACTCTGCTTTCGGATATAATATCACTCAATCACCTAGGACCTAATTTCCTGTTGAAAACTGCCATTTTTATTTTAGAGAAACTATTTTTTTTTTATTTTAGAGAAATTATTCATGCCTTTTGCTAAATTTTCAAGCCACTAAGTAATGAACACAGTGCCTACACACAAAAGACAGTAAGTGAGATGGTTGATGCTATGATTTCCCTGATAATTTATGCACCATCCACGGAAGTGGCTTCTGTAAGTGGAAAATGCATCACTCAAAACAGTCACAGTCAATTTATGTTGAAGCAAAGGACGGGCTGAAAGCAAGGCTTTTAGCTCTGCTCTTTCTGACTCACTTGTAAGCATTAAAAAGACAAAACAAAAAAAAACCTAAATAAATGAAAAGAAATCCTGACAGAAAGATTTGCTTCCAAATATGCTGTGCTGCCTATTTATTGAATAACTTTATGGACATTTGAGAGGGGTGGTATGTTTGAGAAAATTAGATCTTGTGTCTGATTTTTTTCAGACCTGAGTCTGCTTGGAGACCCTCTCTTTCCAAGTGTCCCCAAGGCTGTAATAACATGGCAGTGTGAGCCTTCATAGGTAGTGATCTACTGACAGCCTGTCTCTTGATGCAGTGTGGCTTGTGTTTAGTTATTGTTTACTCTTGGCAGTACACTTTTGAGAATGTAATTGCTTCTTCTGCAGAAGATAAAAGCATTCAAAATTCTGGAAAGTGCGTTTATCCCTACTGCTCTTGTGGAGGGGTGGAGTAAACACTCTCCCCGTCTTCCCTGGCTTGCTCGCTTCTGCTGTCCTTCCAAGGGGGACAGGATGTAGCACTGGGCTGAGCAGTCTGTCCAGTCCCATGACATTCAGAGTTCCTGAACTTCCTGGTTTGCCTTTTCCTATGTCTGTACCCTTCTATATTTAACAGTTTAGTTATGCTATGTTTAAAAAGAATTGGTTGATATAAAAAATGAATATATTTGGTTCATACCCTGGAAATATTCTTCCAAGCTATATTAAAGGTAAATATACTTTGTGATTTCCATTAAGTTTCTAGAATAATTTCATCCAACCCACACCTAAAGATTTAATATATGGCTAATAAGCTACTCTAGCAGTGCCTTGGGGATACATGTTGTACAAATAGAGTTTTAATAACAGCTGTCAGATTTAAGAGATATATCTTTTAGCAAATGGCTTGCTATATCAGCATGAGGAGATGAGTTCAAACCTCAGTACCCAAATAAAAAAGCCATGATGGTAAGTATTTGTAATTCTAGTATTGGGCTCCAGGCTATTTGAAAGACCATATCCAAAATTCAAATTAGATGTCTCCTAAGTAGTAATACCCAATGCACTCTGGCCTTCTCTATATGCAGATGCATACCCACACAAATGTGTGAACCTGCTCACACACAAGAGTGAACACACATGTATGTGTGAGCAGACACACAGACAGACACACAGACAGGCACACAGACATGTGCACAGACACACAGACATGTACACAGACACAAAGACAGACACGCAGACAGGCACACAGACACACAGACATATACACAGACACACAAACAGGCACACAGACACACAGGCACACAGACAGGCACACAGACACACAGACAGGCACACAGACACACAGGCACACAGACACGCAGATATGCAGATACAGACACACACAGACATGCAGACACACAGACACAGACATGCAGACACACAGACACACACACACATACCAGCATGAACAAAATATACCCTGGCACTTAATTTATAATAGCAAATCACTTTTTTCTTGCCCCTTGGGTGTAACTTTTGGGTGTTAGAAAATTATAAAGATTAATGTATCAAGCCAGTAGAGCTTATATCAAAAGAATAATAATGGCTTCTCTCTTATGCATTGTTTCTTTTAAACTTAGACACAGTCCTGTCCCATCTCTCTACTATACAAATAAGGAATGGGCTGGTCCTCATCTCCAGACCCAGAACTTTAGCTTCTTGTGAGGCACAATTATTCTAGCTGATATATGGGGAAGGTAAAACTTTCATGTAGACTCATTTGGGAGAAGGTAAGGGCAGATAATGATGAATGATATTCTGTACAGTTCTCCTCCTGTTAATATGCTCTACTGACCCAGTTCTAACCATCAGACCCTTTCGCAAAGAACTCTAAGCATCAAAGGTAGAACTCATGTAACAGTCCTGAGTTCCAAAGGTTCTAGAGTAACCAACTGTATGCATATGCATACTTAACCCCCACAGGTCTACAGCTGGTACTCTAGGGCCACAGATTCAGCTGAGGATGAGAACTTTAAGGGGTGGGAACTGCATTTGAACTAAGCGTCACGGTCCGCATGCTCCAGCACAGCAGTCACATTGTATCAGAGAAGCAGATGACCTAAGGGTGATTTGAAGGAGGTTTCAGGTTAGACGCAAGCATTGTGTTAGCATGTGAGGAAGCTTTGAGCACTCATTCCCAGTTTCTACCTCTAGCTTTAGTATTCCGTGTATCTGTACTCCTGAATTTTGATTTCTCTGTGTTTCCTGGGACCAATCCCCTCAAGAATGCTGGGAGACTTACACATCTACAAAACCATACCAAAAAGGAGATGCTGTGAGTCTTGACAAAAGTCTGATGTCAGAGATGGACAGAGATGGACAGTGACACAGAGATAGTCCTTAAAATGAGGCAGAAGTAGGATTCCCTGTGCTTTGCTCCCTGCCAGAGTTGGTAAGATGGGACAAGAGCAATTCTGGGTCTCTAAGGTCCTTGAAACAAACCTACGGGCACACCCGTACCGCAGGGAAAGGCTCTGCGAGTGAACAGAAAGGAGAAGAGGCTTATCCAGGATGTTCACTGTGTTAATATACACAGCTTAACTCTGGGGAACATGGTTGAACTTTGGATCTTCTCGGCACTCTGCTGATGGCTCTCAGAATTAGTGTGAATGATAAGCCTGAGAAACACGTTCACGTACAGAATCCCTCATGCTCTCTGTACGACACAAGGGTCTAAAATGGGGCTCGGCGAGGTTTCAGGGTGATCATATGTGCTTCCGGTCTGGGTGACGAGTGTTTCTGAAGTAGTGCCTTCCCGTCAGAGGCAACATGGAACCAAATGAGAGAGAAGTCATTCTTTCCTTAAAACTACGAAGGCTACAGATGGCTGGTATTTCTTTCATACCTGTTGCTGCGGGTTAACAAATGCTGGAAACCCAGGTTTGGTCTTTGGTACCTACAGTGAGATCTGGGGTGGCTGGGAATTTCTGAGTCAGATGCTGATGCTTGGAAAGAGGCCAGAAAACTAAAAAGTGGCCAGTCAAAACCCCATGACTAGGGAATTTATGGGAACGTCTGGTTCCTAGGGAGGACTGCTCTTAACTTCACTATCCAGACTGACCAATGATGTCTCCAATGGGCTAGAGTTCTACTTTAGTAAAAAATAGCTAGAGGGATGAGGCTAACAGAGGAGAGAAGGGGCTCTAAGGAGCCCTCCTGGAAACCTGGGCCAGTGGGTTTGAGTGATAAATGGGTAGAACACAATGCTTACAGGCAATGGGTGAAAGTTGGGCAACTTGCTCAATAGAATCTATCCTCTGAATAGTCAGGAATGGAGATTTTAGGCAGAGGATAGTCACACAGGAAACTCAGGGGTAGAGGTGTCATGGGAGGCCATTGCGGCAGAAGTTTTCAGGACCAGGATGTTAGCTTCTGAGTATCCATGGTCTCCAGCTGGGAGATAATTAGTGAGCTGCAGAATAAGAGTGCATAGATGCACAGGATATCCCTGAACATGAAGTCCACATTGCAGATACATACCCCTGTGCAGTAGACTGGATCATGAGCCACGGAAGAGATGTGTCCACCCAGAACTGTGACCATGACCTCATTTGGGAGAAGGGGCTTTTCATATAGAAGACTGAGTTAAAGATGCTTAAATGAAATCACTCTGGACCAGAGAGAGTTCCAGACCTAGGGACTAGTAGAGAATCCACRGCCTGGAAGTGAAGTAGACATTACAGAAGAGAAGGTGAGGTGAGTGTGTAGGCAAAGGTGAAGATGGCATGTCTCCAAGGCAGGCCGCAGCCACCAGTAATAGAGAGTAAGGAACACAATTAGTTTGCCTCCATAGTCACCAGGACTCAAGCCTCTTAACACCCCAACCTCATGCCCTAGCCTCCAGAACATGGAAAACTGCTATTGTCTAAAACCATTATGTTCATAGGAATCAATCAAGGTGGTGGGGAGAAACCAGACCACCCTGCCTGCAACTTTAAGGGCTGGGCTATCTATTGGAATAGCACTGTCCTGTGAAAACAAAGACTTCAAGGAAAGGTCAAAGTTCATTTCCACTCAAGGCACTTCACTGGAAACATTTGTTTATTTATAATTTGTACATGTGCATGTGGTGGTCTGAGGAAAGCTCGAAGGAGTCAGTTCTCTCCTTCTAATGTGTGTGTTCTGGGGATTGAACTCAGATCGCCAGGTTTGACAGCAAGCGCCTCTACCCTCCAAGGTATTTCTCCAGGCCCAAAGCAAACTGTATTGATCTAAATGCCTTTTCCTTCCTAAGGACTAAGGAGATAAGTTTGGTTGTGAATTACTATTGAAGTTGAGGGGACTGGGAGCCAATCTTCCTGCCTCAGGGCAGTCCTGTTCCTGTTTATGGGTAGGAGGGTCATCTGGGCTTGAAACCTCTTWTGAACATTTACAAACTGTGTGTATTTTCTTTCTTAATTAATGAGATGCTGAGATGTGAGGACTTAGTGAGGCAGAGTACAAAGACAGTGTTGTAAGCTTGGAGGACAATACTGATGTCATTTGTATTATTTTGCAGCAGGAGACTGTATTGGAGAGAATGTTTTGTTTACTTTGAAGGCACCAGGATACAACAAATCAATAGGCTAAGGTACAGATCCCCAAACTAATTCTGTAAAGTATTCCATGACCCAATAAAAGGAGAAAGAAAACTTCTCCCAGCACTAGAATGCAATTTCTCCTAGTGTGAGACATGTTATATTGAAGAGATTTAGTCAACTGGTTCTAGAGCCTTACAGATATTCTAAAATATGTGTGTGAAAACATGCTGGGTGTGTACGGGGGCAAACAGGGAGTTTAGCAACAGCCTTTTGTAACATGGTCCACTTACATGTTATTGATATCTTGTTCAGAGTATCCACAAATAAAACAAATACTCCTAATGCTCTGGTAAAGTTTCTGTGGCCTCTTGGAATAGTTTTAGTTAAGAATATATTTCTAAAATTTTGGAAATGTGAAATCACTTTTTTTTTACATGTAATCTCTCGGTGATTATAAAGATGTTGTCTGCTCTTATAGAGGTCCTGGGTTCATTTCCAGTATCCACATGGCCGCTCACAACCATGTGCACTCACGTTCTGGGGGATCTGATGCCCCTTTCTGCCTTTCTAAGGCATCAGATACAAACATAGCACACATGTGTGTGTGCAGGCAAAATATCCATACCATGCACATTAAAAAGTAAAGAAAAGAAAAAGAATTCTATAGATGCCAGTTCACTCATTTTTTTTTTTGCCACAATATAATGTGTCAAATAACTCYGACATAAAACTAGGCACACTCCTCTGTGTATAAAGCTTCTGTATGAGATCAAAATAAAATTTATAAGTGAAAGACAATAGGAACTAATAACTTACAGTACCAATGACTCACTCAGTGCTCACATGCTGAACTGGGTACTGCAGCAGAGGGCGGGGCTTTCAGGATTGGCATGGCTGATATGATGTGTGATTTCACCGTGGGAAAGTCTGCCAGGTGTCATTTATTCGTGCAGTGCCTCTGATGTGTATTAGCCAAGAAGACACCATCTCTTCCATTTGATTGCTTCCTCCTTAACTGGTAAGCACTAGAGTAGCCACATAAAAGCCAATGCACACATGGGCAATAGCCAACTCTGACACATAGACACATACGGGTGCCAGTGAGCCAAAACACATCTGGTATTGTTGTAGTCTCTCCCTCTCCCTCTCTCTCGTTCCCTCCCTCCTTCCCTTCTTCAGCGTGTGTCTCTCTGCCTCTCTTAACCTCTGTCCCTCTCCCTCCTTCCGCCRTCTCTCTCCCTTCCTCCCTCTGTGTGTGTCTCTCTGTACCTCTCTCTGCCTCTCTGTTTATCCCTTCTCCCTCCTTCTCCCTTACCTACATGCCTCTGTGTAAGGGACAGGAGAGAGAAAGTGTGCTTGTGCGTGTGTTTGAATGCAGGTGCATGATGCCACAGCACACATGTGCAGGTTAGAGTACAATCTCAGGTGTTAGTCCTCAGTTCCCACCTTTTTAAAGGCCTTTTACTGCTTGCCACGACATATGCCAGCCTAGTCGCCAGTGAGCTCCCAGGGATTCTCCTGTCTCCAACTTCCATCTCTCTGCAGTGCACTGAGATTGCAAACAGGAGCCCCAAGTTGACCTAAGTGGTTTTTGGGGGATCTGGACTCAAGTCCTCCCACCTGTCCAAGTGCTTTGCCCACTAACCTCTCTCTCTCTCCAGAGCTAGCCAGAATCTTATGGAGATACCGTATTGATCAAGAAGCAATAATGAGCCATCATGAAAGAAATCTTTGGACCACCAGGGGCCCCCTCACTGCAGTTTGGAAATGTTAGTCTGCAGCAAACTTGGTCATGAGAGATTCATGCTTTCCTCTTTTTCATATCTGTTGCGAATGTACTCAATATTCATTGCAAACATTTAAAAATTTAGTAGCTAAAACTGCTATTTTTGATGCTGTCCTGCAGAGAAACTCCCATTAACATTTAAATATCTGTTTGTTCTCTATGCAAATGATACTGTTGTATATTCCATTAAAGCATTTTTCCACTTAGTTAAAGCACTGAGGACTGCTTTCCCAATTGTGAAGTATTCTCTTATAAAAACCCTTGATTGACTATAAGTCTGTGTTTCTCTGTTAAAGTGTAGCAAACAAGCCACTTATTCACACATCCACATTGCACATCCACATTGCTCTCAGTTTCTCACACTCCATAATTTATGCTCAAGTCCGGAAGGTACAAACCTTCCTTTGTAACACAAATGATGAGTCCATTGGCTGAGGGATATTTTCCTTAAGTTAGAACTTACATATCAGAAATAATGCAATTTTAAAAAGATTTTTACATGTAAATATTGCAAATAAACCATGTTAAATAAATGAAGATAGTGAGGATATAGATCTTGGTGACCACCCAAGGGTATTTGTTCAGGAATAGTTCAAGGCAAAGAGAACTGACTTTAAGTTGAAGATCCCATTATATGATTTGTCCTGGGGAGATCTGACTAGATATCTATTCTCCCCAGAGAAGACTCTGACAGGCTAAATACATAATCACTCCCAAGTGTAGCTTGATGAATCAGTGAGTTTACTGGATTTACTCAAAGGAGCATGGGGGAAGTGCAACTTACAGACACCTGGCGATTCAAATGCAGCTGAATCACAGGCCTGCAACCCCCCAGCATGGACAATAAAGCTGCCTCTTAGGAGTTCCCAGAGTGACTTGCAGAGAACTCTACTGAAGGTTTTCTTCCCGACCATTGTGCGCTGCTTACTTTAATCTCTACTTTAATCTCGTGAACCTTGCTACTTTCTGAGCCTTCATAGGCTTTAGGCACTTCCTGAACCTCCTACATTTCCTCAGCTTCAGAAGTATTAGGGGTCTGTTCCCTGTAAGAGAGAGTATTTTGATTTGCAGGGAAAAGCTACGAAACAACCTTACAGGTATTACAAACAAAATCAAGACATCATAAAACAGAAAGAGGATGTAATTAGCTCATCCCCACTGTTTTATGCTACGTCTACAAACCTGATTTTTGTTGATTTTATTTGTGGTATGGGTAAAGATATTCGAAATAGCCCAACATACTACAATGCATAGAAATTAGCCTCAAGATTTAGATTTGAAATGCCTAATTCATAGGAGATGTGTTCTTTTATTTCAAATCGAGAGAAATAATTTTATTACATTTATTAATTGGGTTTGAATAATCAAAAGATCACCCCTAGTCACAGCTGATCACCTGATAGAACACTTTCTCTGGTTCCTAATTTCTTTGCTGATTCCTCTCTCACTGGCCTTGAGTTACAGTGTTCAAGGTTCAGCACTGGGCTTTCCATTCTCTCCTCTCTGTCCTCATCCCTTGTCATGGCTTCAGGTACTGCAGATGCCTTGTTGGCTCTCCAGTGCCCAGATCGTGCCTAGACATCTCCTTGAACTCTCATTTAGAGCTTCACGTACTCGTTGGCACGCCTTCTGGATGTCAGAGAGTTTTTGCATGCCTTAGCCTACACCGACACCAAATCCAGAGGAGCCATGGCCATGTCTTGGAGTTAAGACCTTTGTAGACAAATGCGGTTTCAATACCTTCTTGCCCAGATTTACTGCCGCAAAGAATAGAGTATTTTAATTCCAGTTTTTCCAACACCTGTCCAGGACTTAAACTTATCACCACTAATAACATCACAATAGCACCCCATTACCAAACAACACAAGCTTTAGCTGCCATTGGAATAACGAGTTCCTTCGAATAGACTGTGGGCTTACTGATGTCAGGATAAGATGAACTGTGGAGAGATGGCTCCATCAGCCAGCCACCTTTCACCCGTCAAACTTAAGCTTTCAGAGGCATATACTTCAGGACAGAAGTTCCCCTGGCATAATATGGACATATCTTACTGCTTGGTAAAGAAACAAATCAGTAGACTTTGGGCTATAGCTCGGCGATACCACACTCACCTAGAATGGTCAGTGTCCCGAGTGAGTTCCTTTCTCATCCCTGTGGGAAGACTAGGATTTGTCTTGAGGCCAAGGGTTCTTTTTTGCTGTGTTTCAGTCACATTGGCAGTGCCAGTCAGGCTTGGGAGAAAGTTAGGGTGATTGGCAAACTGACTAGCAACCCAGCAAGTGGATGGGCTCCAGGAGATAAGAGAGGAGCATTCTGTGGGGGTGCACGGAGGCAGCAGACACAACAGGTAGAGAACTCAGAAGCAGAGCAGTCGGGGCGGGGCATGAACCACACAGGAGAGGGAGAGGGCCAGCCATTTTGTAGCTATATGTAAGAGTCAGATTCTCTTATGGCAAAGAGATCCAGGGGTTATTACCACCTGGCAAACAAGATGAGCTGTCCCTTTGCAGGGTAAGTGAATGTTTAGAATGGATACTACCACTTGTAAGAAGGAAATGCCTTTTATCCCACAGTTTCCTCCCTGAAAGAAGAGCTGACTGATAGCCCTGTCCTCTTCCCGTGTGTGAAGTACCAAGGATTAAACACAGAACACCACGCATGCTAGCCAAGGGCTACTCCTGAGCGTGATCCCCAGCTCCTGTAGCTTTCATATGACTGAACACTTACTACACACCACCCAATCTGTGTTTCGTGAGTCACAATAATTATACATGCTAATGGGTCTCATTATGACATTTCCCACACATGTACACAACATATTTTAATTATATTCATTTACTAGTTATCCTCTCTTGTCCTCCTCCTCCCCGTCCTCCCACTAATCCCCCTTCCTCTTCAAAATGAAATCCTCCTACTTTCCTGTCCCTTTTTTGTAAATTAATGAACTTTATCAGGGATGTTCATAGAAGCCTGTGGACCTTCTGAGTGGTTACACCACTAAAGACAAAGTTTCTCTTTCCCCTTCTAATCGATATCTATGTATCAATGCTCAGAGAGGGGATGGGGCCCCAGGAGCCAGTGATCATTTCCATATCAGCTCTTCAGGTTCAGTGGTTCAGAAAAGTCAAGCAACAAACTGAAAGTCATCTTGAGTGTTGACTTTGAACCAACACCAGCCATGAGAGCCCACAATGGTATTCTGAACTCTGATGCGCCATAAACATTCAGACCTAACATCTGACCTTACAGAACCCATGTAGTAAGTCAGGTATTGTGGCATGGACTTGTAGTCCCAGCGCTAGAGAGTGGGGGCAGGAGGATCCCTGGGATGCCCTGGCCACACAGCATAGCTTACTGGACAAGCTTCAGGCCCATGAGGGACCCCTTATTAAAAAACAAAAAGCAAAACAAAGTAAGAAACCCCAAAGAAACCAACTTGTACAAAGTGAGCATCTCCTGAATTCCCCCCACATGGACATGCTGCCTCCATACATGCATGCATATTTATACACACATACACATGCTCACGAATGTACCCATACATGTACGGATACACAGCAGAGAGAGTACAGGATGCACCGAGCTGGGGTAGAGCCAGGCTGTTGTCATAGAACACACCTCGCCCTGACTCAGGAACCCTGCTATGTACTATAGCAGGGCTTTGCCCCCTTCCTTTGTCTGCCCAGGCTGGACTGAAATATCATAGTATCCCCCCTTCTCCTGCCACTCTTTTAGCTGCTGTGGTATTCAGCTTCTCTCCTGAACCTTCACTGTTTTCCAGGCATCCGGACAAAAGTGGGTGGCTATCTCAATCTTCTCTACCAGGAGACACTGGAAGCAGCTCTGTGGGTGGCTATCTCAATCTTCTCTACCAGGAGACACGGGAAGCAGCTCTGCTTATTTACACCGCCCGAAGTGACTCTCGCTGCTCCTAAGCCCCGCTGTCCCTCCTTTCCTCTTCTGTATAGTCCTCTCCGGCACTCAGCCATGGCGGTCGCCAACAGTCTACAGCCCTGCAGACTTGAGGGCAGTGTGGCTCTGCTGGGCTTGGCAAAAGCAGTGGGCATACGCGGTCACACGCTTTTGTTTGCCAACTGACTTTCGTTGACAAAAAGTCAATAACGAACAGAAACACATTCTGTAAAGTGACAGAAACTCTCGAGCTTTGACCCTAGGATCCGTGGAGGATCCACAGCATGCAGAGTATTGCTTTGCTTTGGGGGAGGGCTCAGCCCTGGGGTTGATATCTGTAGTGTTGAGACAGCAAAGAGCTAATCCCGAGGGAACACTGTTTTGTCTACGCTGTATGTCACTCTGTCTGTTTATGACCTGTTAACAGCACTGAACAAATGGTCAGGTGGCACTGGGACAGTTTCCTAATGCCACAGGCGACAGTCACATGCGAATGACCCTCTCTTCCACCCTTGCCCTCTTCACGGCTCTTCCAGGTCAATGAGAATCTCTTCTTAATGACCCACGGTGACATTTCATTTTCTCAGCTGTTCTGCCCGGGACATCTTGCCAAGGTTTGAAAGTAAACACCGTAACCAGAATTAGTCCAGAGAGAATCGTCTGCCTTTCTGTGGCCTCGGATAGATAATGAGGCAATTTGTTCCCTGCTCTCTGTGAAGGATGAGCGTTGTGGTGGGTGGATGGTTTTTTGATGACGCAATGGAGCGGTTTAGCTAGTCTGTCTGCACCTCTGTTCTAGCAGCATTTGCACAGTGGTTAGAGACTCAGTGGCAGTCACCATCTCTCCTTGAAGTGCCATGCCATCAGAACCCAGCAGGCTAACTACAGGCCTGATTCTTGTAGTGTGGTCTCAGTAAAGCACAGAGATAAGTCCTAGGCAGTTATAAGAAAGCTACCAGGCCAGGACCATTTATTAGGTCCAGATTCACATAGACTAAACAGCTCTAGAACAGCTCTGTAGGTCCAACAAACACTCACTGTAGTATGAGAGTACTAAACACAGAGGGTACTGGGTGGGGTACTAAGCACAGAGGGTACTGGGAGCCAAGATGAAGAACATGGATGTGCTCCATCCCTGAGGGGGATGCAGAGGGTACAGAGGTGGTGTCCAAGCTGATAACGGGATTGTGGTCAGTATGGTGGTTGGCGTAGAGGTGGAGGCAATGAAGTCATCAAGACATGGACTGAGGTCTAGGGAACCCCCTGAAGATCAGTATGAGGAAAACCATAAAAGAGCAGATCAAGGACAGATGGCCTTCAAACCGTTATCAACTGTGTGCAGGGACGGCAGATACATAGTCTTCTGTGTGCGGGGACGGCAGGGGCAAGGTTACATAGCGGCAGCCTGCATCCGCCGGTACCTCCTGCCCACGGAGTCTGGGAATCCCAACGTGCTGTCTTTCCCTGGGGGCCTTTGAGACCTTTGTCTGCCACTGGCTAATTAGGCTAGTGTCTCTCGGAACTCAGTTTTCTGTCTCTTCTTCTCTTCAGAGACACTCAAACATGATCACATACAATTATTTTCCCTTAATCCCCTCCTTTATTTTCCAGGTAAAACGACTAGTTATTTTATTGTAAAATCATAGCCATGCAATTGTGTCAGATGTCTAGGTCTGTGTTTCCTATACCCTTTTATCATTAATTCCATCTCTCAGAAACTTTTCCGTGTCATTTCCAGCTAGTCTCCCAGTGATACACACACACACACACACACACACCTACATATACCTCATTTTGCCTTCCATAAGTTTTCTGTTTGGGAGAGATTTCATATGTACATATATATGTGTGTGTACATATATATATATATATATACACATACACAATACACATACATATACACACATACATATATACATACATATACATATATGTCTATATTTACATTATATATGTATATATACATATACACATCTCTCTCTATATGTATGTCATGTATATAATTATATACATATATATATACACATATAATTTACATATACTTTCGTACAGTTCTGAACTTGGATTGATAGGCTACCCTCTAAAAGCCACATGAAGCAACTGGAATATGTATAGACAAAGGCTTAGTTTTCGTAGGTAATAAATTTCCAGGAAACAGTTGTAATTCCAGAGGTCTACCTCAATTATACAGAGAGTATTTGGGAACTGAGAGATAGCTCAGTGGTTCAGAGATTTGTGGTATTTGCAGCAGACTTGAATTCAGTTCCTGGCACCGGCTTTGGACAGCTCGCAATCACCTCTAACTCAAGCTCCAGGGCATCAGATGCCGTTATCTGGCCTTTGTGGGCACACGCACTCGTGAGCACACACCTACATGCAGAGAAAAAAACCAATTTATTAAAAACAAACTTTCTTTTCTTGAATATTCTAGACAAAAATTGCATAGACTGTTGGTCACAGCTCCATGTGGGATTACATAACTAAATCCCCCTGGGGGGCACATAAAAAAAACTTTTAATGGAAAACATTTCTGGCTGTGCAACGGCAAAGCTTACCTTAGAATCGAAACCATAATGAACCAAAAGGTGTTTCTGGCTGTGCCCACCTGTGTTGCTTCTCATGGCTTCACCATGGCCTTGTTCTGAACACACAGTCCAGTGTGTACAGTACACTGAACACGCAGCCACACCACAGCGAGGAATGCTGTCCGAGATACCTTAGCCCAGAGTCCAGGCTTTGAAGTGGTTTTCGCGTTGGTTGTTTGGTCTTGGTTTTTCATTTTGCTTTGTTTGTTTATTTTTTTCTCTATATGCAGTTTTCTACTCTTAAAGAAGCACCTTGGCTTCGTCACAGGAAGCAAAGATTTTCAGGTTTTGTTTGTTTGTTTGTTTGTTTGATGTAATTGTCATTCCTCMGYACGTAAGCATCAAATAAGCATATCTGGGTATCGGTTGGGATCACACAAAGGAGGGTATCCATCTTAGTATGAGAGTGTGCCTTCGCCGATATATAATACATTATAAAATTATGTATAGTAAAATGTATTCTTTTATTTTTTTTGGTTTTTGTTTTCGAGACAGGGTTTCTCTGTGTAGCCCTGGCTGTCCTGGAACTCGCTCTGTAGACCAGCCTGGCCTCAAACTCAGAAATCCGCCTGCCTCTGCCTCCCAAGTGCTGGGATTACAGGCGTGCGCCACCGCCGCCCGGCTGTAAAATGGATTCCGAAAGTTCAAAAGAGTTAATGTGTGTATGTACATGCTTTGTGCTGGAGCATACATTCGGGGGTCAGAGGTCAGGCCCGTGGAGCGGGCTCCGGGGACTGAACTGAGATCATCAGGCTTCCAAGGCAGGCGCTTTAACCCACGGAGCCATCTTGCTATCCCCTAATGAACAGTAGAGATTGTATATTCGTATGAATTGTAGAAATTAGAATAAATTGCTTCATGATTTGTTATTAGTACACGCTTGATTTATATAACCATTTCCATAGCTATCCAACCGCGGTCACTTAAAAATGTCACATGTGAAAAGGGGCTGATAATGGGAAAAGTTTAAGAACCTTCAGAGAGAGCTTTTGCTTACGGAGCCCCCCTGCTACGGAGCTTTGCTTCCTCAGTCTCTTCTGGACTTCCCTGGTTCTCCTGGGCCAATCCGCGGGAGCTGAGTTGCCTTCGCCATCTCGGAAACTGAGGTTTCTCTATYTTGAAGGAGGAACACTCTGTGCCAGAAGAGTCCCTGAAAGGTCTGTGGGTGGGGCTTAGCCTAATGCACTTTGTGTTACTCAAAACTACAGGATGACCGGAAGCCGAAAGCCTTTGACTGGGGCTCATTTGGAGCCCGGAGGGAACAAGGTCTTGTGCGGAAGGCCTGGCTGGTCCCCAATGCATGCTGTGGCCAGGGTKGGCGGGTCCCTTCGACAGAAAAGCTGCGGTAGAAGACAATGCCACTTTGTTCTTCTTATAGATTCAGCATTTTACATCAGTACACTTACTTTCTCCTACTATATAGAGTTGATCAGCAAATTATCATTTGTCCCRTGCAATGGTGATATCATTTCAGTCTGTGAAACATACAAAACCGTTTTCTTTACATGTTTTTTAAAATGTTAGTTATCACTTTAGAGCTGTATGACACTTCTGCTCAGAGGGAAAAAAGGGGGGCATTATGCACGATACCCATGCATCTGATTTAAAATCAGGTTACTACGGACCACACTCAGGTAACCAGGACTCAAGTGTCYTTTCTTCTCAGGCTAGCATTTACGCATGCGTCTTCCTGAGGCTCCTCCCCCTGCAGTGGTTTTCACGGTCCTATGCAGGTCGTGTGAGACAGGCTTACRTGGCCCACTTACCACAGTTCCTCATCCAGTAAGTCTTAGATGGAACTGGAGAATGTGCAGTTCTTTCTCTCTTTGTATATGTGTGGGTGTATCTCTGTATGCATTTGTGAGTGTATGGTCTTGTGTGTGTGTGTGTGTGTGTGTGTGTGTGTGTGTGTGTGTGTGGTGTAGACTCTAGAGGCAGAGTTGGGTGTCTTCCTCAATCACTTTCTACCTTATTTTGAAGACTCGATCTCTCATCCTGGAGCTGAACAGTTCAACTGGGCTGGCTGGACAGTGAGTCCCAGGGATTCACCGCCTTACATGGCCWTTTACGAGGCTACTAGGGSTSCWTATCAGGTCTGGGTGCTTGTGCAGCAAGCCTGTAACCCAGGGAGCCATCTCTTCAGAYTCTCCTGTATTTGTATTCTAGAATGTTTCCAGAAGAGGCTGTAACTGCTGGTCTAAGGACCACATTCCTCAGACCGTTGCTCTATACGGTGACATTGTGACATTGTAACGTCTCGGACTATTCCACAACCAGTGAATACATAACACACAGCAACGAAACCAAAACACTCTGAAAACAGAATGTCTCAGTTTATTTTCATTTTTATTTATTTATTTTTTTATATTTTTACCAGTATGGCTAGAGTACCACTCGACAGCAAAGCCTGACATAACAATGGTGAGACTTTGTATAATTTTAATCTTTAATCATTTATAATTCTTCTTTAGCCTTCGAAGCACCTCTGCAGAGGAGGCAGCAGAGATATCCATGTATTGAATGACAGGAGTGTCTGTAATTCAAGTAGGATGTGCAGAGCATCTGTTCCCCACAGATGCTTCATACCTTCGTGGAGAGCCTGAGAAATCCTAAATCCGAAACACGTCTGATGCCCAGGGTTTCAGACAAGGAACTCAACTTGAAATACATTCACCGAGGGGACAGCTTTCTTTGCTTCCGATGAT
>BDUI01005588.1:64704-89198 GCA_002335545.1 Apodemus speciosus
ACAAACTTTCATGTTGCTAATGCCCTGCTCTCCAATACTACTGAGTTATTAATTACTAAAATCTGTATTCCATCTTTGCTAGTGTAGACCTAATCAGGGCCTCCTGGAGCTCACTTTTCCCCAGTTCTTACATGATTGGTACCGTCTCTCTTCTGCAGCTCTCAGGCCTGGATTTCTTTCCCAACATGRAGATTCTCAATCCTCCTTCTTCTCCCATTGGTCCCTTTGTCCATATATACTAAAGTTCTGCCTCTGTCTCACTGCCCAACTATTGACCCCCAGCCACTTTATTTACCAGTTAGAACCAACTGGGGACAGGGATCCTCATCATCTTACTCGTGGGATTCTCCTGTAATTTTAGGAACTCAACATAATACAAGCATTAACCCAAATCCACACCAATTTTACTTTTCCTTTCCTTAATTGTTGCATTCAGACCACGGCAATCAAGTGGCTTTAGGTAGCTCATTTTGCAGGTGATGTTTTGCAACCCAATGGCCCCTATCACTACCCATTCAAAAACTGAATGCTATAGGGAGAAATCAAAACTCAACTCATCTGTCAAAATCAGGTGGGGTTTTAAACTTTCTATTCAGGGTTGGGCTGCTCCTTCATTAATAATTCTTTGGGCAATGTACTTGGCAGTAATCTGCTTGACTTGCACACTTCAGTGAAGACATTATCCTGAGGATCTACCTTGTATATGGTGTCTGAAAATTCTATGAACTCATCCATAATTCTAGTGGAATATTTCTGTGTGAAGTCACTTCAAGGGACTGCCCTTCCTAATGCTCCTTTCTGGAAAGGGCAGTAAACACCACACCCTTCAGTGGAATACAGGTACACTGATATTTCTCACATACCTGTTGTTGAACATGTGCAGAGACCGCCCAGTTAGTTCCAGATGGCTCTGGAAACAGCATTAAGACCGGAGCTAAAGGCAGCTCCAGTTACAGCTATTGCTACAGCCAACAACAGGGATAATATTAGGGTATGTCAGCAAAAAGCCAGTACCATTAGTAGTCTGTGCCTGAAAGATTTTTCATTAAAATATTATGAATTCAGATAGGCTGTAGAAGCATGCACATCTGCAAGGAGCATCTGCATCCGATGGGCTTCTAGAACTGAAAGAAGTGGACATTCTCTCCCATCTCCAAGCCAGGAGCTAGCCCTAACTGATAACCACTTGAAACTTTACTTTTCTCTCTGATTATTAGGGAAATAAACCACCCTTAAAGGTAGGCCCCATGCCCAGGAGTATATCTCTAACAGAAAGCAAATTCAACAGCATCTTTGGAAGTTTTTTGTCTTATAATATTGAATCAGATCTTCCCCCAACCCCAGTCATCGTTTGTCATTTGCTTATATTTTATGGTTTTCAGTTTTGTATTCTATGGGAATCCTGTGTGTGTGGACATAGATGTAGAGATGTCCATGCAGTTAGATGTGTTTCTTGTACTTTTTCATTGGTTCTTTTTCCTCTGCTTGTTTGTTTTGTCCTATTCCAATTTATTTTTGCTTCATCTTATTTTAATTCATTCTATCATTATTCCTCAGATGCCTGTTTTCTTTTCTTTTCTTTTTTCTTTTTTGTTTTTTTTTGTTGTTGTTGTTGTTGTTTTGATTTTGAGACAAGGTTTCTCTGTATAGCCCTGGCTGTCCTGGAACTCACTCTCTAGACCAGGCTGGCCTCAAACTCAGAGATCCAACTGTCTTTGCTTTCCAAGTGCTGGGATTAAAGGCATGTACCCTCACCGACCAGCAGATGCCTGTTTTCTACCTAGAGATGGGAAAGGTGTGGATCTGAAGAGGAGGGGAGGAGGGTAGGAGCAGGGAGAGGGGCAATGACAACCCAGGATATATTGTGTGGAAAAAAATCTATTTTCAATAAAGACTAATAATGCTAAAACTTTTTACTAAATAATTCTAAAATTCTTTTTTACTTTATGTATACCATTGACTCATTGTCCTCTATTACAACTTGTTTTATGGAATTTCTTCTATCATGGGTGGTAGTATATGTAAGATAGAGTGCAATGTTAATGTGTAATGCTTCACTGCTTCTTTGAAAAAAAAGAAGAAGCTACTCTCAGAAAAACAAGTGAGAAAAGTGTCAGAGAAGAATGAATGCTGGCTTTGCCTACATCTGTGCAGGTACACCACATGTGTTGTTGCTTGAAGAGGCCAAAAAAAATGTCACATTGTTGGAACTGGAATTACAGTCATGAGCCACATGTGAATCCTGGGAACTGCACTGACTTTCTATGTAATAACAGCATATGCTCTTAACCACTAAGCTATCACTTAGCACCATTTCTTATTTTTTATTTTTCTAGAGATAGAAATCACCCAAAGAATTCTGCCRTGKAGCTATGYCCCCAACCTTAAAATGTATGTAATGAGGTCATTTCCATTTACATGTTGGTGTCTTAAACTTTARGATATAAAGCATCTTTAGAGTGTCTCCTCACTTTGTATGCTTACTTAGGCCCCTTGCCTTGGGAATTTTGGAAAGCCCTTCCTAGGAAGCTTTTCTCTATAAAAACACATTTCACCTTTAAGCTGATTTGATAGTCTTCCCCAGGGAAGACACAATGATTGGTGATCCAATACCGAGTGATTAGTCCTGAAAGCATACATACTTTCAACAGTATTAAAAGTATGTGTGTGTGCATGTGTGGTGTGTGTATGTGTGTGTGTGTGTGTGTGTGTGTGTGTGTGTGGTGTGTGTTTAAAGAAAAGGATGCCTTGAATTTGAAAGATAGCCAGGGTGTAAATGGGAAAGTTTAGAGGGAGAAAAAGTGAAGAAAAATGATATATACTCTCAAAAATAAAGGAAATAATAAAAACTAGTAAGTAAATATTAGTAAATATGTGAGGTCTCAAGAGAAGTGCACACATACCACATATTTATAATACTTTTCCATATGCCAGAATTAAGTAATATTCATTGAATTTTAAAACATAGTATTATTGCCAAAGAACAATGATTAAGAAACAGCTAAGGAGATGGGTGATTAAAAAGAAAATATTAAGAAGAAATCTAACAAAATAAAGTAGATTCTGTATTGCAAAAAATATAAAACACTAGTGAAAGAAATCAAAGGTTTAAGAGGCTATGGAGAGCTCACAAAAAGGGACCTAGCAGGACCACAATCTGGAAGACCCATCAAGCAGCTGGAAGAGTCAGATGMAGATATTTGCACCCAACCAATGGACAGAAGCAGCTGACCCCTGTTGTGAACTAGGGAAGACTGAATGAAGCTGAGGATAGGGGCAACCCTGTAGGAGTACCAGCAGTCTCAATTCCCCTGAGATTTCTCAAACACTAGACTATGAAACAGGCAGCATACATCAGCTGATATGAGGCCCCCAATACACATACAGCAGAGGACTGCCAGGTCTGTGTTCATTCGGAGGTGATGTACATAACTCTCAAGAGACTGGAGCCCAGGGAGTTTAGAGGTCAGGTGTGAGGGTACATCCTTCCCATGTGGAGGAGGGGAGGAGGTGTGGGATGTGGAACAGTTGGAGGGTGGGCAGGGATGGGGAAAATAAAACATGGACTGTAAAAGAATTTAATTAATTATTTATTTATTTAAAAAAGAGATGTAGAGTAACTTTTGTTAAAAAATGAAAGACTCGATATTATCAAGATGGCAATTATTCCTAAATTCATTAAATATGATCAATGAAATTTCTATCAAAAGTCTAGGAAGCTAWATTATAGATACTGAAAAACTGGTTATACAGGTTGAGTGGAAAAACAAGAGGCTRCAGAAAGAATTATGAAAATTTGAGGCTAGCCTGAACTACATGGCAAGTAGCTTTCTCATAAAAACAAATCCAAAATCAATAATCAAGAAACAAGAAAGAAAACGATAGAAACGCCTTAAATTTATGCAAAGAGTAGCTCAAGGCTGCCTATATGTAAACTGTAAAACTAAATTTAAGAAGATCACACACAGAGGAAAATGCCTGAGTTAAGACACTAGGAAGATAGGTACCAGAGTACTGTGAATGAATACATCAAAACATCTTTAAAGGATCTTTGTCCAAAAGCTATAGCAGCTCTTAAACTTTGAAATATGAAAACCAACAGTCAAACAAAAATATGAACAGATATGTCATTGAAGAAGATATGCAGCTGACAAATGTATTTCATAGAAGACACTAAGAGCATTTGCCATTAGAAGGAGAAAAGTCACCACCATCCCACCCAMCCAACCCCTCTGAACTGTAATGATGACTGTCCTGCTGAGATCTGCCCACTGCTGGAAGCGTGGCACACACAKTAGAAAGGGAAACAAATACTTGCTGGTGGAAGCAAAGGTCACCTCCAAGGAATGGAACCCTACTTGGCGCCACTCATAGTGCCAACAACCTGTGGCTAGATAGGTCATAGGTCACTCCCTGTGTTCTGACCACACATAGTCACTTTCTTTTTTTTATTAGATATATTCTTTACTTACATCTCCAATGTTGTCCCCTTTCTGGTTTACCCCCCAAAATCYCCCTAGCCCATCCCCTCTTCCCCTGCTCACCAATCCACCCACTCCTACTTCCCTGTCCTGGTATTCTCCTACTCTGGGGCATCTAGCCTTCTCAGGACCAAGGGCTTCTTCTCCCTTTGATATTCAACATAGTCACTTTCTTACAGAAAGAACATTAAGTAAAGGAAAGGTAACTTAAACTAAACCTGGGATCTCAGCCTTAGGCAGATGACTGGTTCACAGTGATACCCACAGGAGGAAGTGATGTTGGSATTATGTGAAGACWATAYTATTTATGTTCTCTTGTCCTGCCCCAAATTCAGAGAACCCATGTCTAATGATGAGAAAAATTAATCTCATTGATGTTTGGTTGTTTCCGCTGTAGTTGTTATGGTTCTGGTTGTTTTGAGATGAAGTCTTGCTGTGTGACCTTGCTGGTCTCATACGCAGATGCAGGGTAAGCCTCTGCATTCTGAGGGTTTGGATGAAAGGCATATTCCACCAGTCTGRTTTGGGTTTTTGCCGTAATAATTGTACTTCTATAGGATAATGGAGTATTGTACAAAATGTTTGTTCAAGTCTCCTAAAACTGTCAAAGGCAAAATTTTTTTWAAAAGGCTTAAAAATTGTCACAAGTGAGAAAATATCAGGGGATGGTGACAACCAATCACATGTAACATATTATATATGAAATTATGGAGCTGAAAGATTGACATTAGTGGGGAAGCTAAGGAAGTCTTCAAAATGTAAGGTCTTTACCCAATAACATGCATAATTATCAGCTATTAATAATAGCAAACATACTACATTGAGGTAAGAGGTTTAAATGGGCATGTAGTAGTAAATGTTAACGATAAATGGCAACTATCCTCAAAAAATTAAAAATTTACAATATTAATCAAAAATTGAAGTAAAATTAAATTTTATCTTTAAACATCTTCATCAAAATTGACATAGATATGCTTTGCCTGTTCAATCTAGACCATCTCCAGTGGTTGAAATTTAGGCATATTGTTTCCCCTCTTCCTCCATTAGACCCCCCTCACTCATCATCATAGTAGACTCTRGAGYATCTGTCCTACCTGTTGTTGAGGAAAAGGTCCAGGTTCTTATGACTGTTTTCTGAGTTGATGTTATCTTCCACTCAAGTTAACATTCCAGTGATATTTCTAGAATAGTCCAGAAGGTGAACATGATTCTCAGTGAGCTGGTTTAAGAGCAGGGAGAAGATAATTTAAATTTATAGAACACTATAAATTAAAATAGAATATATGAAAAGAATTATTCAAATACATGTAAAATACAGATTCTCTTGGCTTTACTTAAACTTTTCATTCCTCTTTACACTTCCRTTCACTTTTAATTTACAATTTTTTGCTAATTTTTCCTTGATAATCTTGTACCAATGTATAGTTTGCACCGAACAATTTCCTTCTCTACACTCTTCCACATTCCTTCACTACCTGTCCACCCACCCTCTCCCAGACCTGTGTCCATTAGTGTTATTTTGTAACTCAGTTTAACCCCTGCTGTCTGGTTAATCCTGTGTTTCCTTTAAAGGCAACCAGAATGCTTAATCCCAGTTAGTTTTGGCATGACAAAAGTTTTTAAGAAGAAATGCTTCAACAATTTCATATTACTACTTCATTTTAGTATTTGAAATTACCTCTGTTTCATTAAAATATGATATATGGATATGTGGTACTATCCCATGTGTTTCTGAACAATATTAATACATGTAATCACTGAACAAACTGGAACCTACTTGATGCTGAACTGGAGGTRGTAATTTGGATTTTTATTTTTATCAATKGCATTAAGGATATTACTTCACCTAAGTGAAGTAAAAGTCATGTAAACKTTCCTGAAATATCTTCATGATGCCTTTAAAGCTATCTTATTTGTTTATTTATTTACTAGATGAATAAYGGCTTTTACAAGAGTTTCATAAGTCACATCTATCTTATACTTCATTTTCTTGACTTATTTTTGAAAGAAAGAAAATTCACTAAAAATRTACTTAATGTATTTTAAAGTGGGAAATTGTAGAACTTTCCCCCCTCATATCAACAGAATATTACAATTGCAATTTATTTCTTGGTTCCAAGTTTGCATCAGCCTAGACACTTGACATGAATCACTGATATGTAATCATCTCAGACATTAAATGAATGTCAATTTGTTTGTGATCCTGCTGTGTTCAGAGGGATCACAGCCAACTAGTTCCACAGACAACTGAGTATCTGCTCTTTAGACACGTGCCCACTCCACACATTACAGCTTAGTGCCATAAGAATGAGGCACAATTACTCAGCATTGTTGCATTGTGAGAACAGCTGAAGAATGCACAACACATGTGGTTCTGATAACACTATTAACAATACTATATTTGGCTTAATGGTTACACGTTGCCAGCAACTRTCATACAACAGGAATGAATTTAGGTGGCAGACTGTTCACTGTTTGAAGCCTAGAATAGTCTCCCCCTTTATCCCTCTCTCTACCCAGAAAACCACTTTTCTGAATCAACTCATGTCTCCTTCCTTTTTGACTATATAAAGTTGGCTTTCTATAATTTTTATATCAGTTTATTTGTTCTGTGTGTGTATGTGTGAGCATGCACACACACATGCTCAGGTACACTTAGTACACGTGTGAATGTCAGAGGACAACTTGCAGAGTTGGCACTCTCCTTCAGCTATTGGGGAATTGAGAAGCAGTCCACTGTCATCAGGATCTGCAAAGGGTACCTTCACCCACTGGGTTATCTAGCCTGCTTTGCCTGTGCTGTCCAATTATAACCATTAATGTTTGAGTCTGCCATTTCTGCCGACATGTAAACGCCTTGGGAAGAGGCTGCCTTTATCATCCGAATGAATGCATACTTGCAGTCAGCCCCTTTGAATTGAACAACTTGGGGATGCTTCTTGGGAAGAAGAAGGAGGAGGAGGATATCCAACTGCTGTATGTTGATGATAATAGCAACAATAGTTAATGAGTGAATAAAACACAGAAGGGCATGATGAGAAAATTCATTGGGAAGGCATATTTTATAAAGTCAAAGATGAAAATGTCTTCAACTGGAAGAAAGAGAAAAAAAACGGCATCAAGGAAACTGTCTTGATATGGTGTGTGTGAAAGAGGAAACAGGTTTCATTCCTCAGCAGCCTCTCCAGAACATTCTCACATCAGATGTGTATGCCCTGGGCGATCCTCTCCTGCCTGTTGGCTTGGCAGAATGACTCACTTGGATAAAACACTACAGATGTAAAAAGCTTCCTTCCAGGATTAGGTTACAAGAACATCATGACTTATATTTTATTCACTCTCCATAGCACTTAGGAAGAAGCCAGATGGCACCCTGTGAGTTGGCCTATAGAAGAGCCTCAAGCAATGAACTGCTGGTTCCAGCCAACATCCAAGGGAAGCCGGGGTCTTACAACAATCACAGGAAAGGGTCTGGGACTGGGTTGCTCTCCAGCCAGCTGTGACATGACTGCAGCTCYGGCTGAGACCAAGCTCAGATGTTATGAGAGATTTGGAGCCTGGGGCACCTGGACGAGCTGCAGCTGGGTTTCTGCCTCGCAGAAATTAGTAGGCAATAAATGTGTGTTGCTTTCAGGCACAGAATTTTGATGTAATTTGTTACATTGCAATATTTGACTAACATATCAAGCCAGGAATTTTAGATACATGTTCTGGTCTATTGTCCATAATAGACTACATGTTATTATTAGATTGACTGATAGGAAAACAAAAGCTCAGGTTATATAGCCTTTCTAAAAATACTTAGTGAGCAGAAAATGAGTTCTAATGTGTATTTTTCCAGTGACCACAGAGGAGGAAATATGAACTAAATGAAGTGAAGATTTAAGGAAGAATGCTCTCTGGATTCACCCTGCTATATTGTCTGGTCTGTTATATTTGCTTTTATTTTTCAGTAAATTGAGAAACTAATAATGGTTTGGATGAGGTCTCCACATTATTGGAACTCCCAAGGTATCTTCATCAACATAGGTGTGTTCTTGTACAAGGGATATCTCAAGTGTCTCTGTTAATCTTCATGAAGCCATCCTTCTTCCCTCGGATGAAAAGTCAGCCACACAACACTTCTCTTTTGGTCACAGTTAGGTAACAGGAATGTCTGTATTGTCCCAGACATATCTAAAATCCATGATCAAAAGTGTTCACATTGGGCTGTGGAGATGGCTCAACGGATAAAAAGGACAAGCATGGATAATTGTGTTTCAATCCTCAGCTCTTACATAAAACGTGGCTATGGTGACATAACCTGTAAGACCAGCACCAAGAAAGTAAGGACAGGGAAATCCTAGAGCCTTTCTGGCCTACTAACCCTTTCAAAATGACAAGTTCTAGGTTTAATGAGAGATACTACAACATTGCCAGCCCAACAAGCTAACTCGGCAGATAAATGCAGACCACTAAGCCTAATGACATGACTTCTTCTCCAACTATTCACATAGTTGGAAAGTACCCACTGCCACAATTTGTCCTCTGACCACTACACACTAGTCATGGTGTGCATAAGCATGTGTGCATGCATATGGGGCCACACACCTACATACACACACAGAGAGAGAAGGGAGAGAGACACAGACAGATAGAGGGGAGAGAATAAATAAACAAAATATAATAAAAGATAATATACAGCGTAATAAAGCAAAGTAGCCAACATTAACCTTTGACTTTCACAACGTACTGTGGACATCTTTACCACTAGACACACAAACACACAAATACATATACCACAATCACACAAGAGTGTGTTATACATGCTCACCCCTTCAACCTTCTTTCTATAACAACCCCTCTTCCTCCTCTCCAGCTAGCAATGGACACCTGATGTCTGAAGCAATCATGTAGCTGATGTTCTTCTGACTCATGAAACTCTACCCCACTTATTATTACATAATACCTCTGAAGATCTCAGGCTGTGATCACAGCTATAACTTGAGTTCAACTGCTCTTTCACCCAGCATCTCTCTCTAGTGTCGATAACTAGCAATTTCCTCATGCCTGTATATACACRTAATAATAATAATTAAAGATGAAGTCATGACTTTGAGAAGGAGCAGAGACAATAGGAAGAATTGGAGGGTGAATAATGAAGGAAATGATATATAGTATTCATGCTTGAAATTTATATGGACACATATCTTATAAATACACACAACCAGCTGAGCCAATTTGATGTTGCTTGTATGTGTATATATTCAGAAATGACCACTTGGAATTGGTTAACCTGTCTGGAATTTCCTGTAGACTTGCAAAAAAATGTGATAGAAGCTAGACCTTGATTTAAACTATGTTATCACTACCTCTCATCAGTCTTTATCCCTAGCAATTCCCTTATTACTCTATACTTGGCTGCACTATCCAGACACCTACTATCTTGAGTAGAAACTGCCTTCAAGCCTGAACAGACTGATGTTTCTGCCAAGGGGACCATGCAATGGTCTCCTAGGTACAAACCCTTCTGTCTTCCTTTGTAAGTTGCTGTAGCTTCCTCTCACAGGAGCCAGGCGCCATTCTGCAACATCCTCCAGATGTGAAGGGCAAACAATGAGGATGTACAGTGAACTCACAGGAGTACTAATCGAAGTTCTCCAATCCCTTACCACCTCATGAAGGCAGGAGTCACAGCACAGCTCTTTCAATATAATCACCTTCACCATCATTTCCTGACTTCATCTTTCCACATCAAAAAATCTGGATGGAGGATTTCAGTCGTGGAAATTCCACTGATATTTCCTTAGGAAATCTGCTATAGTCTAGCACTCTGATGAAAGTTGGATTTTTAACACCAACTTATAGCACTAGTAGGATTTTGCTTCAGAGGGAGTCAGGCAGTCTGTGTGATACTGGAGTTTGGAGGTGATGAAAGAAACAGATATGATAAGCGGCTATTGAATACTAAGCTCTCTGCAAGAGATACAAGAACCAAGGCAGTAGTAGTGGGAATAAATATAGGAATGCTGTCTTCAGAGTCATGGTAGAAGTTCATCAATAGGAGTGAATTAATATTGGAAGCAACAGGGCCTTCCTTAAGAACTMAAACAATAAAAGTCTGCTCCATAAGAGAAATAAGAATTCAGAAGAAATGCATTTGAAGAGGAAATGGTGTTTTCCAGCTTGTGGATCTCTGGAGCAAAATTCCAATAATATTGTGTATACATGACCATCAAGGAATTAGAAAACAGACCTCAGGGTTAACACTTGCAACACTATTTGTACAACCGTTGTTTAACCCACTGAAGTCATAATGTTTACATTAGAAAATATATGTAACAGTAGAAGGAGACTGTCAGGAAGGTTCCTCCCAGAGGACAGAGAGGAGATGGTGGAAACAGAAATGCAAAATACATCACCAAGACAAGGTAGACATGGAGAAATTGTGTGTCTCAAAATGACAGAATCCCCAGATTACGGGCCAAAGTTTGATATGAAGAAGGGGATATTTGAGACAGTGGAGTCATTTGAGAGACTAAGAAAGTAGGTGGTGTTTATATGTTAGCTTTTGCTACAACACAAGTTTTGAAGCTTGCACTTGTTAGGATGAAAACTTTAAAATAGGGGGTCAAGATGATAAAGAAGTCTGATAATTCCTGAAGGNTAATAATAATAATTAAAGATGAAGTCATGACTTTGAGAAGGAGCAGAGACAATAGGAAGAATTGGAGGGTGAATAATGAAGGAAATGATATATAGTATTCATGCTTGAAATTTATATGGACACATATCTTATAAATACACACAACCAGCTGAGCCAATTTGATGTTGCTTGTATGTGTATATATTCAGAAATGACCACTTGGAATTGGTTAACCTGTCTGGAATTTCCTGTAGACTTGCAAAAAAATGTGATAGAAGCTAGACCTTGATTTAAACTATGTTATCACTACCTCTCATCAGTCTTTATCCCTAGCAATTCCCTTATTACTCTATACTTGGCTGCACTATCCAGACACCTACTATCTTGAGTAGAAACTGCCTTCAAGCCTGAACAGACTGATGTTTCTGCCAAGGGGACCATGCAATGGTCTCCTAGGTACAAACCCTTCTGTCTTCCTTTGTAAGTTGCTGTAGCTTCCTCTCACAGGAGCCAGGCGCCATTCTGCAACATCCTCCAGATGTGAAGGGCAAACAATGAGGATGTACAGTGAACTCACAGGAGTACTAATCGAAGTTCTCCAATCCCTTACCACCTCATGAAGGCAGGAGTCACAGCACAGCTCTTTCAATATAATCACCTTCACCATCATTTCCTGACTTCATCTTTCCACATCAAAAAATCTGGATGGAGGATTTCAGTCGTGGAAATTCCACTGATATTTCCTTAGGAAATCTGCTATAGTCTAGCACTCTGATGAAAGTTGGATTTTTAACACCAACTTATAGCACTAGTAGGATTTTGCTTCAGAGGGAGTCAGGCAGTCTGTGTGATACTGGAGTTTGGAGGTGATGAAAGAAACAGATATGATAAGCGGCTATTGAATACTAAGCTCTCTGCAAGAGATACAAGAACCAAGGCAGTAGTAGTGGGAATAAATATAGGAATGCTGTCTTCAGAGTCATGGTAGAAGTTCATCAATAGGAGTGAATTAATATTGGAAGCAACAGGGCCTTCCTTAAGAACTMAAACAATAAAAGTCTGCTCCATAAGAGAAATAAGAATTCAGAAGAAATGCATTTGAAGAGGAAATGGTGTTTTCCAGCTTGTGGATCTCTGGAGCAAAATTCCAATAATATTGTGTATACATGACCATCAAGGAATTAGAAAACAGACCTCAGGGTTAACACTTGCAACACTATTTGTACAACCGTTGTTTAACCCACTGAAGTCATAATGTTTACATTAGAAAATATATGTAACAGTAGAAGGAGACTGTCAGGAAGGTTCCTCCCAGAGGACAGAGAGGAGATGGTGGAAACAGAAATGCAAAATACATCACCAAGACAAGGTAGACATGGAGAAATTGTGTGTCTCAAAATGACAGAATCCCCAGATTACGGGCCAAAGTTTGATATGAAGAAGGGGATATTTGAGACAGTGGAGTCATTTGAGAGACTAAGAAAGTAGGTGGTGTTTATATGTTAGCTTTTGCTACAACACAAGTTTTGAAGCTTGCACTTGTTAGGATGAAAACTTTAAAATAGGGGGTCAAGATGATAAAGAAGTCTGATAATTCCTGAAGGYTCGATGGAGGTAAACCTTTTCTTACGTTTTTTTAAAATTGATTATTTATCATTAGTTGTGACTTCTCCAGAAGTGCTTTTCAATTCAGGTAGAAGACATTGTCCCATGATAGGTCTTTGAAAGGTAGGTATAGAGGAAAGTCACAGTGGAAAGAGTCAGAAAAAAGAAGACGGATCCCTTCTGTGGCTATACCATATCAGTCATGCAAATGGGCAATTAGGAAAATGCAGAGGGTGGGTATCTTACTCCACAGGATGCCAGATGGGAATGGAAGGATGACAGGCAAGACTGAGAAAGCAGATTCTTGAAAGGTGATGGTGTCCTTCCATGGTAGCACAGAGAGTTACTAGCAAGCTCAGGACTGTGCATCTAGTTACATTCACAGTGAGTTCGTAGTATAGCTGTCCTTGTGTGCACAGAGAAGAGCTTTTTCTTGCAGCCATCTGCTGTCTGAGACTCCTAAAATTGTTCTGCTTCCTATGTTACAATGGTCTCTAAGCCCTGGGAAAGGAAATGTGAAACAAATGCTCCTTTAAGGGCTGAGTTTTGTATAGTCTTGAGTGGGGGGGGGGGTTGTGGATCTAGGAGTTGGTGGCAGGCTATAACTGTTAGAATTCTGTCTAAACCCCACCCCACAGTTACCTGGCAACAGCCAGGTAGGCCTGACCCTCTATAAAAGGGGCTGCTTGCCCCCTCCTCTCTCTTAGACTCTTACTCTCTTGTTTCTCTTGCCTCTTGCCCTCTTGGGCTCTCCTCTCTCCCCATTCTCTTACCCCCTCTCTCCTCATAGTCATGGCCTGCTTCTACTTCTATACTCTCTCCTTTTTTCTGCCTGTCTCTGCCTCTACTATCCCATTAACTCCCCTCCCCATGCCCTAAATAAACTCTATGTCATGCGTGTGGTCCCTCATGGGGAAAGTATGCCTCATTATGGGCCCGCTGAGGCACCCCTTTCCCCCACACCTCACCACACACCCCATAGAACATACTCTTTACCTCTTTATSTTTTTATAAACACATCAATGACTGTGATAAAAATGCATTGTAGGAAACTCTCAAGGAACTAATTAAAAAGAAAACAAATGGAGTCTTTGTAGAATAAACGCAAAGGTAGGGGAAAGGCTGGATTTAAGATTTACACATGTGCAGCTTCTGTTAGAAGGAACATAACTGTTGGTATTTTCTTCCAGGTATTTATTAGCTCTACCCCAAGAGAAAGGGTGTCATATCCCTGATTATGAAACTGCAACGAAGAACAATTTTTTCTTAAGGCTGTATCTCTCCTGTCTCTATTGGGTAAGAGCTTCTGCTAGGAAAGAAGTCATCTCTGCTACTTTCCCACGATTGGAGCAAGCTGCAATCAGGCACGAAATTGCGACCTGTTGTGATGTTCTGGTCTGCTTGCCTCATGTGCTAAGCCACGTGATGCAGCATGGCTGTCATCCATCATTTTATCCTCCATCTGTCATTTGGGAAGAGATGAAGAAATGAATGTTTCCCAAATGCATTTGAGGGAATTCACAGAATATTCAAACCCCCTGACATCTTAATTTTTTTTTTAAATTTCTGTTTCAGTTATAACCCATATCTAGAAAAGTATCTAATTAGAGAAATGATCCTTGCGAGACAGATTTCATGAACATCGTGAGCTTGGATCTTCACTCTTTGGCTGTCTAATGAATGGCAAATTACTAGCCAAGTAGAATACGTAATTAAGCCACAAAGAACAAACTAGATCCAGCTCTACTAGCCAAGGGAAGCTTGGCAGTGAAAGAAAACTATAATTCCAGCCTGATTTGTGATTTAAAAGCATATATGAAGATGGATAAAAATGGGCATATTATTTAGAGCAGAAGAAAATATTGAAATCTGCCAGTTTGAGTAAGATTTACAGTGGTCTCAAGAAGTTTAAATTTGGAGTCATTTATTTAAAAGCTTTCTTCAATAAATGAAAATCATGCTTTCTTGTACAAATCCAATTAGCTGCTTGATTTTTGAATCATGAATATATATGTGTGTGTGTGTGTGTGTGTGTGTGTGTGTGTGTGTGTGTGTATGCTATTGATGGCATAAGCCAGTGCTCCAGCCCCATACAAATAAAGTTTTAAGTGATCTTTCTTTATTTTTAACTACAGGTATATGAAATCCAATCTGATACTCAAATTAGCTTTATATAATACATAAGAGTCTTTGAAATTTCTATTTCTGCAAATGATACTGTTGCCATGGTAACTAATGTACTTCCAAAGACAGAAAATTGTATGCCAGACTTACCCTCTTCAAAAGCAAAAATTAAAGTAAATAACAACAAATCACAGTCATTTCATTAAAAGGTCATTTTCTCAAAAATGGTACTATCAACCTCTCATACTCCTTTGAAGAAATAATTTCTTGTTCCCCAACTTTGTATATTTTCAGTCATTGTCACAAACTAAAAGGTCATTGGATAGTATGCTCAGAATCATGAAGGACTCACTGAGTAACTAAGAGTGAAGTCATGATTACATTGCAACCTACAGGTTACATTGCCTGTGTTTCCTGAGATAACTAGTTAATTAATAATAATGAGGCCCTTTATCTCATGTACAGGGCAGGTGTCTGAATGGCATTATATTTGACATAGTGAAATAATGTTAAATTCTATTCAAGATTGTATATGTGTTATGCATGTRCATATATGTATATGCRTATACATATATGCATGAGATATAGTGGAGGTCAGAGAACTGTGTCAGTTCTCCCCTTCTACCTTGAGACAAAGTCTCTTTGTTTCCCACATTTCTATGCATGAACTGCCTGGTGTTCTCTTGTATTTGCCTCCCATCTCAGTCTAAGAGTATTGGTATCTTAGATGTGCATTGTGGTATTCAGGTTTATGTGGGTTCTTGGACCTCAAAATTGGATGCTTGTACTTGAATAGTGAGACTCTTCCCTGCTAAAACTTAGATTCTTAGACTTTCAGTGTCAGGAAAATCAAAGAAACCCTTGTTGTCCCCATCATAAGTCAGTGAGCAAGCATAAATTGCAAATCAGTTTCCTAGTTCTTAATTTATTCAACGGCTGCTTTGGATGTAAAAAATGTTTTGAGCAAACATTTACTTAATGGAGCATATTAGACCARTTTATCTTCTCTTCCATCGTGTTTAATCATAAGGTGTAAGAGGTAACAGCAATTTATAAATTTAWATTTAACAAATCTAAAAATTTTGAGTTTACTGTTTGGCTTTTATATTATGAAATAAAGGATCCAGGGCAAACGTTATAATATGGATTTTGAATAGGTCAACATGTCCTACTGAAATAGCCTATGGCAAACTAATTAAAATTGACCCTTCAATTTAACACAGTATTCCTCATCCAGACAAAATCCTCTCACATGATCACTTGATATTTCAAATATTGTTGTCATTAAAATACTGATTCAGTACTCACTGTGCTAATTAGTGAATCCGTATTTTATTTTTCTTATTCAGAAATGACAATTCCAATGAACATTCTAATATATTGGAAGCAGTTTCCTATTTTATGTGAGTTACTAACTTCTACGTGTATTAAATGAAGCTCTCTGTGGTTTTGTGTAATTAATCCTAACGTCATCCATAATTGGAATTAAACATAAAATAACCACAATGGAGAAAAATAAAATTACATATCAAAGAAGTGAAAACAATATCTTTATATGATTAGTTGCTCAATAGGAAGAAACAGATTTTTTTAAAGCAAACATAAGTATAACTTAAGACATTCAAACAATGATAACACAGCACAAAGGAAAATTAGGTTTAGATACTGGTCAGATGAATGATATGCATGCATTCTTAGAATGGTTGATATAAAATATAAAAATAGTATGTAAACTGTTTGGGTGAAAATTATGAAATTACTTTTATTTGTTGGAATAAAATGGACATGATGAAATGAGTAGGGAGCAGAATGCAAAGGATTCTGCATCTAAATATTCATATTGTATTCCTACATGTGTCCTATAATGAGCTGAGCCATTTCAAAAACATCAATAGAGTATGATCACAAAGACATTCAACCTCATGGTTACTACTGCTGTTAAAAGATTCTGACTCTAATCCAACACAATTGGCCATATCTTTCCTGGGAATAAGCTCATCTCTGAATGTTGATTGTTATAAATACCACTCATAAGAAATTATTAATGTTTTYTATCACCGTGTGAAAACAAGGTCCTTGGCTCCACATTGGGGCAGTTCAAACTATCAGAAATCCAGCCAAGCCCAGATGATATTCTGGGGTTTGCCATGCAGGCTAGAGAGCTGGTAGCTGATTGAAGGCCGAGGCCTCACTATAATGAGTCTCTCCAGTGCTGAATCCATCACTGCCACACTCACAAACATCAAAACTTGGCACCTCCCATTAGGAACTATTTAACCTATAAGGCTGCATGGTGCAAGGACTGAAGAGCTGTCAAGCAGAAAGCTTGTAATAATGAAAACGTCTTTAACGGAGCTGCAAGACTAAGTGTCGCATCTGTCTCACAAAARGCACCCTGAGGACTGAGGCATTCAACAAGAGCTTACTCACACATTTAGCTTATATGGGTGATTATTGAAAATCCCTTTCATAGTATTTCCAGAGTTTTAATACAGGGATGAGAACTTAAGCATACAAATATACAGATGTAAACTATATACTTGATTAATTGGTGTTTAAATAAACTAATGAAAGTGTACGAAGACAAAGCATGAGACCTGTTCATGATTGTTGAGAAAGTTTAAAATGAAAGTGAAATTTTAGAAAAGACACAAATTATTCCAAATATACTAAATATGGTCAAAAGTCATACACCCAAGTAAGGTATGATCTGTAGGGTAAATGGAGATAAACATGTATAGATCTCCTTTATCTGGAAGTTCCCCCCAAAAGTTCCAGTGGTCTTAGCATTATCCAGACTATTCCAAACAATATACTCTACATAGGAATGAAGACTGGTGTCTCTGGTTTGAGGCATGTGAGAGTAGGCCTGGGTTGTGTAAGTTTTCTCTCCTGACCCATCTCCAAGCATGCTATTATCATCAAACGGTACGTACCTGGAACTCCAGCCACCAGCAGAAGCCTACATTCGATGTGCATTTGGGGAAAAAATTATAAATGGCCGCTGAGTTGCTGAAGGTAATTTGTGGCTACAATACAAGTTAACAGATAGTAGCAACTTAGCAGGTAACATTGAGAGGAATTACTGAGCTTATGGAAAATAGTTGATGTCAGGAACAATCTAGCACACAAGAGTATGTGGCACTTGGCAGCTAAGGCACTGTGTTAGGTAGTGTAGAGATAGTTATAGTAAGAGCTCCTTGAAGAGGAACAGAGACAAGGTCTTGTCATGGCTTGTCTGAAGCATGGATTCTTAACTGGAACAGGGCTTACAGCATGGAAACATGGACATAGAAACAAGAAAGGTGGTCGTTTATTCCAATAGGGATATGCTGCATAAACAAGCATCTAAGAGACTGAGAGAAGACTCAATGAAGTTCCTGGTGATGAAGGATAAAATTTTACCAAGGCCATGGGGGCATCAGACAGTGCTAAATGTGCAGGTGGAGGTCTCGAGGTTGCAGTTCTACACAAAAGTTACTCTGAGATAGAAATAAACATGCTTTTGTTAGCCAATGTCTAGATAGATGATTTATGGGAGAAACATAGAAGCTGTAATGGATCTGGAAGTTTAAGAAATATTTAGGTGTTTGTGTGTGTGTACTGTGAAACAACAATGAAAGGAAAAGTCATTAATTTGAAAGCAAGCAAGGGCTGGAGAACATGAGAGAGTTTGGAGGAGTTAAAGGGAAGGAAAAATGAGATAACTACATTATAATTTCATATTATAAAAATACACATTTATGGGCTGGTGAGATGKCTCAGCTGTTAAGCGCACTGACTGCTCTTCCAAAGGTCCTCAATTCAAATCCCAGCAACCACATGATGACTCACAACCATCCATAGTGAGATCTGACGCCCTCTTCTGGTGTGTCCAAAGACAGCTACAGTGTACTTACATATAACAATAAATAAATCTTTTWAAAAATACACATTTATTTAAAAATAAAACTTCATATTCAACGAAGTTTTATGTTTAGTAAACTTAGTATCTTTTGTCAGATAATTTGGCATTATTTTGATCAAATTTCCACCCAATGGTTGACTCAAATCCATTACTAAAGCAAACATCAGAAACACTGTTTTCAATCAGTTAAAGGGATAGTCAGTTTGTAAACAAGAGCTTAATATGACTATTACTTCACACAGATAAACCATGTCTGTGTAAAAACAAATGATTTGATTTCATTAAGTTAGCTAGCCAACTAAATGCTGGAAGCCATTTAGAAAAATTCTTCCTTGTTTTATGTGGTCTTACTTACATCATAAAAATGAGGTAACRTTTTTGCTGTCTAGGAATTAGTGCAGTATTTTACATTTCTGTCTCTCAAGCAGTAACATAAAACTGTCACTTTGGTTGTTCAATAGCCTACTGGCAAATATATGTACATGGTCGGACATATCGCATACACATGCAGTTTTAAAATGTCAGCCCACTTACATCAATCGTGTAGAATTTACTGACTTAATTTCATTTGGAGTAGAAAGGAAAACAGGCAGTAGGGCTTTCTTACAACTTTTCACACTGTTCATATGACTTCAAACTTCTTGTCATAAAAAACAAATTGATCCACATCATGTCACACTGATAAACAAATAGCGCAAGGAGATATCAAGGGAACCAAATTGTCCCAGAGTATGTACATCAAAACACCAGAGAATATTTTGAAATTTAAAGAAAAGGAAACTAACCTCTTCTAAAATCACAGAGGATGTTTAATTACTTTTTTCTTGTTCTCACATTTTCCGAATACTTGTATAAGCAGAAATATTTATGTTCATGATTGTCTGATTCACTGAAACATAATTATAAGTATAAATTGTCCCACATGTTCTATAGTTGCAATTTTTAAGAAAAAAATGTAATTAGGTTAGTAAATGTACTCTGCTAAATCACTAAATGACAATAAATAACATATAYTGTATAAATCTGCAATTCACTACMAAAAATTACTTAATAAATATAAACTTTCGCAAAAATTAAATTTGCCTCCCAGRAAATTTATAGATTAATGATCATTTTTGACATCATAGCACTAAGTTTATACTTTAAGTCAATTTTTGATTCTGCACTGCACACCTGCCCTCAAAAATCAAAGGCTTTAGACAGGCAGGCAGATGGTACAGCTTTCAATTTTCTTGAGACACAGTTATCAGTTATTAGTATGTGCAGAGTGAAATTAAAGCATACAAATTRTATAACATCATATTCAACAACTTTTCTTTAGAAACAAAAACAACAAATTTAATTGTCTCTACATTCTAGCACAAGACTGTGTGATTACTTTTAATTGACCCATCTTTTTCTCTAAACTGAGAAAACTTATCTTTCCCTTTATAACTATACAAAATCTTACATATAAAATAATTATAATGACTATCATGTTCAAGGCCCTTTCCAAGTGTGCCCTGCTAAAGAATGGCCTTGACTCACTGGCTCCATTCAGGCATGACCCCTCACATCCATGACCCACAAGTAGAACTTAATCAGACAAGTGGAAAGTCACAAAGGCCACGTGTTCGCTGGTGAACTTAAGGCAATCTCTATATCACACAGATTCTAAAGCAGAGGAAAATATAATAAGTTGAGCCAATTTATTTTCTATTCTACAAATTTCACTGACAATTAGTCACAAAGGAGCTAGAACTGTAGTTGAAAGCATTAAGGAAATAATAACTTCTATATAGTTTTCYATATAGATTCATATGTCTGTAATTAACACATTTACAAAACCATGTTTGCTATTATTTGAGTGAGTCTGTATAAGTTTTTAATTATCTCTAGAGACTAACTCAAGTCCTTGAAATCCTATCATTAAAGATGGAACTGGGAAATACCCCTGCTTTCCAGTCTTACACAAATAGATGAAAAAGATTAAGTGCCAACTATGGAACTAATAGCACCTTTCTGAAAGTTCACTRTACTGTATCTTGTTTCTAACATTCACTACTTTATTTACTCGGTAATAAAATAATAAATAGACYCTGCATTCCTATTGGGAACTCTGCATTCCTAAAATATTGGGAATGATTAAAGGGTGTGATGATGACTAATACTATCAACAGAATGATATTATGACCCTATATAGAATATATCAATAGGGTGTAAACTTCTGGGAAGGAAATCAAACACACTGATGTGAGAATGGAGATTTGTGTATTAGGAATGTCTAGCTACACAGACACTTGGGTCTACCTCACTTTTCTTCCTTTGTTTCAGCTTCTATCTGAATGACACATATGCATCCCATTCATGGATTTCTGAACATCTCAGCTTTCATTATCACCATAAGTTTCCTCACTTAATTCTGATCTTCTCAGCCACTTGAACAGGAATGAATAAAAATATTCATTGATGCAAAAAATGCTAAGCAAAATATATTACATTTCATCAAGTACCTTCCCCACAGGACACAATGAGAATATGGAAATATTCCGTACATAGCCACACTGCCATACTTTCAGATCCTAAATCATAGTCTGGTCTACAGAAAGCAATCAATAGATACCTGATTAATAAATGAATTGATAACTGGATGTAAGAAGCAAAGAGTATCRATCAASCTGTTGGAAATCATCCCCATCTCCTCAAACCAGCGTCTCTATAAACACTGTTCTTTAACATGTTTGATTTTGTGTCGCAGTTCTAATATAAAAAAAAATCACCTTAACATGTTTAGGTAAACATAGACAGAAATAGAAAACACAAGTCTTGAACCAGCCTCTACTGCTCCATTCTGGACAGTGAATACCCACAACGGCCACCTGCCTTCCCCAGCAGCCAAGGCAGACCGCTTCTGTAGAGTAAGCAAAATGGAAGGTGGAAATCAGAGATGGAGGAAAGGAAGGACAGGAGGGCATCCTGAGTCTCTCCACCTACAGGGCATGACCAAAGCTACCAGCTCCACCAGTCCACTCACTCATATCTCTAGCCTCTGAGAGTGTTTGATTATACAAAGAGGTACCTAATAAATCTCCTAAAGACAAATTCTCTCCCAGGAAGCCAAAACATGGCCCAGACACCTAGAGCCGGACACCGTTCAAAACATCTCACTTTGCTTACCCACAGACTCTAACAAAGTAGGTCACAACTGAATGCGAGCGTAACTGAGAAAATAGTGCCTAATTTTAAATTGTTTTGATTGGAAGACACTGGTCTTTCTCCCTTGTCTGCTTTATTAAATGACACTTTTGCTTAAATAATAAATAATGCAATTAAAGAAAGGAGGAAACTCCTCATCTTCAGACCAAACACAAACCATGAGGTGAGAAAATCCCTCTTCATGGGTTGGTTGAGCTGGGGCATCAATTTCAATGCTTCTAAGACCTATTTATGGGTAATAGACATAATTAAAAGAAACCACAAGGTATTATGTATTCCCTATGTCGGACCTGAGAAAAGAATAGAGCAACACCTTGAGTCCGTTTCTTCCACACAATTTCTGCTAGAAGATTGACAGGTGTAAAAATAGACAACCAATTGAGCATTCACAAACTATATTGGGTCACACTCATTACAGACCTACATTCAGTTCTCAGTATCAAAGGTCTCCTGCTGATGTTTAATGTGGTAATTTGTGGCAAGTTATAAATACTTATTAGTCACTCCCTGAACTCTCGAAGGTTAGCTCAAATTCTTTAATCTTGTGATAAAATCAACACATTCTACCTGCATTCAAATGGTAGATTTTAGCTATGAAGGCAGTGTAGGGGAATGCCAGGGCAGTGAGGTGAGAGTTAGGGTTTTAGGGGAGCACCCACATGAAAGCAGGGCGAGGTGTGTGTGTGGAGGGGAAACCAGGAAGGTGGATAACATTTGAAAAGGTGGATAACATTTGAAATATAAAGAAATAAAATATACAATTTAAAAAAAGTAAAAAAGGAATGTTTTTCCGATGTTCCTAATATTGGACACTGCTGGAGCTTTCACATCATACCAGTCTTTCTTAGAGAATGGATCAACCACTCTCTTCATCACTCACTTCTTGCCTGCCTTTAGACAGGTGCTTGTTCTTGCTGACCTTCATGGTGCCAACAGAAGAGCCAATAGGGCAGAAGTACAACTCGCTCAAGAACTTACCACAAACTGGACAGGAAGCTCTGTCTCCAGATGTGCTTTTCAAAAGAACATCTGTAGTTCTCTCATATGTCAAAACATAATTTAAACATGATCCGATAAGAGTATAAATAGAGAAAAGAGAGCCACACTTTGTATCGCATTTCTAAATAATCACTCTTCCAAGGCTTGGTATGCTTTGGTTTAAAGCAAGACAATTGGCTGTACATAAAACATAACTAAAATAATAACAACAATCTGTGATTACTATGTACACTTCTTCTGGAAACCTGAATTTAAGTTTATAGACCAAGACAACTTCTCTTACCAATTGAAGGCTTCCATATACACAGCACACCACACCATGACACACTGTGGTGAAACATATCAACCAAASGTCACTATGAAGGGAAATCAACAGGCAGAATGTGGTCATAGCTGAAGGTCAGGTATTAGCTTCCTCTCAAAGCCCTTTTAGATATCCATAAAGTAACCCTAAAACGCAGACACAATGGAATTTTCTCAAGTAGTTTCCTCAAACTTAGACAAATCACAGCGTTCTGTCCCAGTCCTGGAGGCATTCCATTTGGAGCAAGCCAGGGACCCCTACTTAATAAGTTACTAAATTTGGGCTTGTTGTTTAAACTCTGCTTGGCTAGAACCAATTCATTTGATTATGGATGYGGTGGGGTTATGATAAGTCAATATCACTTGTGTTTCTGTGTGATAGATAAATGATAGAGAAAGAGGCCATCAGGTTCACCACCAAAAATCTTAAGACACAAATCCCAAACTTAAAAGTATATGTGTACTCTATGAGTTTATGATACTGTTAAAATTAMATATAATATGCACAATTATGGCAATTCTATTTAAGAGATGGGAGTCATGAGGAGAGAGAGCCTAGGCCYGGGAACAAAGAAAACATAAATATATTTCCAGAGATACAACCATGAGTGCCTGGCTGRATATTCACAGAAATRTATTTCTAGAATATTTTTTGTCTGAAGTTARTTGAATCAGAAGATATGGAGGGCTTCCTTATGAATATGTGTGCATGCTTGTATACGTGTGTCTTTTAACATGAGACCATGGAAATCTCTACTAGTTGCTCTTCAGTTGCTGTGATAAGACACAACGGCCAAGGCAACTTACAAAAGGAGAAGAGTCCATCRCCATTGTGGAAGGGAAGCATGGCTGTRGACAGGCATGATGGCTACAGGCAAGTTCAGAATTTACCTCTTAAACCACATGCAGGAAGCAGAGAGACTAAACTGGGAATGGCACATAGTTTAAGCTCTCAGAACATACCCAAAGTGGTAATGCCCCACCTCCTACACTGCCCCAAACAATACCACTCACTGGAACCCAAGAATTCAAATATTAGAGATTGTGGGGCAGGGCATCTATCTTTCAAACCACCAAACAGTGTAGTAGAACCAATTTAAGCTTATCCCTTACTGGCTTACAAATAAATGAGACTCAAACTATAGTTGTTTTATTTGATTTTGACAATTACTGGGGGTTACCCCAGTCTAATCTTTTAACTACAGGCCTGGCTACCTCCCCAGAGGTGTACCCCAAACTTAGGCCCTCTACAAGA
>BDUI01005589.1:50538-78809 GCA_002335545.1 Apodemus speciosus
TGCACACACACATACAGGGAGAGAGAGAGAGAGAGAGAGAGAGAGAGAGAGAGAGAGAGAGAGAGAGAGAGTAAACCTCTCATTCAAATATGGTCTCAGGTTGTGAGGGTCCTAAGAAGACACAGTTGGCTAAGGTAGCCTTTCTATACTTTATAACTGTGGTCAATGATTGATGAGAAGTGCTCCCCATGCAAACCTGATGACCTGACTACAATCCGCAGAACCCATGGTGAAAGGAGAGAATCAACTACCAAAGTTTGTCTCCAGGCTTCTATAAGCACAGTGTTACATACTCATACATAACCTCAGACCATACATAAATGCATATACACAATTATAATAAATGAAATAATTTTTAAATGCTAAACACATTCTATATGACAACAATACAGCAATGGAATGCTATACCCCTCCCACCAGCATAATAGGTGGTGGAAAGAAGAAAAAAATACTCTGGAAGACTGAAAGATTAGCTTTGTCCTATGCAGTGCCTTTGAACAAGACAGATAAAACAAAAGTCTCTACATATGGTAACTGAGATGTCTTATTCTGAAGTTGCTCCAACTAAACATGAGCTTTTCAGTCAGTAGAGTTAGCAGCACCCATACGACCCAAGTTATCTCATGTGTTTTCTAAGTCATTCATTCTTCCATGGCTTGTTGACTTTTAAAGCAAGCATAGGCCTTTAAAAAAATCTCACAAACTTCTCATTCATAAACTGAAAACAAGGCATTTTAAATAATAAAATAAGGAAAATTAAAAGACAGTAAATTCTAGAATGCAGTGTCATTGCTAAGGTCAGAGTGCTAGGCTGTACCCCTAAAGATTGTAAGTTTGAGGAAATTATTTACCTTCTCCAGACTGCTGTCTCCCCATCTGTACAGATCTTCTTTAAGTTCCCTGACATGTTCATACTTCTGTTAATTACTTCCTTAGGCAGTGTCTCTCCCTTCTGCATATGGGTTAACTAAGGTCTAAAAACATTTACCCCAGGAGAGAAGAATGAGACTCATAAAACCCAGGAAGTAAAGGAAACATGCAAGGCCTAGGGAGTTCCTGAAGTTACAGGATTCATAAGGCTGCCCCTTAAGGTCATATGAGTAACAATTGCTGCAGAGAAGGGACTCTCTACCCAAAAGAGATGTCTGTGAGTCATGCAGGAAACTCCACTGGTGCAGATTTCACGCATCATCATCACCCATGTCCAATGAATATTTTAATGAAGCAATTGTCTTTAAATCATCCATTTTGTTCTATGTTGCTATCTATTGCAGAGATAGTTATCATAACCAAAAGCAATCTGGAGAGGAGAGGGGATTTTTAGCTTATACTTTCAGGTARCAGCTTATCACTAAAGGAAATCAGTCAGGGTAGGAGCTCAAGCAGGAATCTGGAGGTAAGAGCTGAAACAGAAATCATGAAGCGATGCTGCTTATGAGCTTTCTCGTTGTGGCTCTCTCAGTTTGCTTCCGTATACAATGTAGGTTCACCCAAGGTAGGGGTGTCACAGATCACTGTGGGATGTGCCCCTCCATATCAACCATTAACCAATAAAATGCACCACAGACTTGTCCATAGGCCGATCTGATGGAGGCATTTTTATCAATTAAAGCACCGTCTTCCCAGATGACTCTAGCTTAGACCAAATTGACAAAAAGCAAACAAACAAAAAACCCTAAGCTGTACGTATAGTTCCATAGGTAACCCCAATATACTCACTTGTTCACTAAGCTATCCATAGGTGGAATTATTTCATCATTCCCTCAGTCTACCACCAGTACCCTATGTGGGATGAGTAAACATTTGTTCATGTATCCCCAGGAAGAGTAACAAATACCCAATCTCTCGTAAGAATTTGCATGTACAGATTCAAGATACTAATATTTGTTTTAAAGTAAATATCTCAATTGTCTTTATAATCTTGAATATTCATTTTTGAAACTAAATTATAGAAGGAACGTTATAAGCAAATTGTCTGAAATCTTAACCAGAATAAAAACAATTGAGATTTTGGTGAAAATGATCTCTCTTGAGTATCTTCCATTCTCTTTTGTTCTGTTGCCAGTTCTCTTCTCCCTGAGCAGAAGTGGTCAGTGTTAAAGAAGAGTGTTCACTTTAATTTTTTCTTTGGCAAGACAATTTTACTGCTTCAATAGGTCTGGCATGTGTGAAGATAATGCTACTGGTAAAAAAAAAAAATAGGAACTTGTAGTGGGCTTTCATTGCTCAACCCCTTTCATTTACATTAAAGACTTAAAAACTCAATGACCAGTCCCAGTTTGATCAGGAACATCCTTATGAAGAAAACTCCATAGAGATAAGCAGGCAACACTGGAGATTTCCAAGCATGCACTTCTTGGATGAAGATCAGAATCCATCTGGTATACCCCTGGAGAACCTACTAGTGAGGGGAGAGATGAAGCACCAAGAATGTGTCCAGAGCGAGGGARTGCACAGAGCTGGGTCAACAAGACTACATCTCACTTACACACACTGCACTATCAGTGCTTTCCCAAGGGCTTCTGCTCTCCAGTTAGGGATCAGAGATCAGAACAAGAAGATTATGGCTGGTTACCCGATTTGATAATTGTGAGATGCTTCAATGATGGACCCAGCTCCTGTCTAGGTGGGAACTTATCACCTCGCTCAAGAGAGCCTGCTTTGAATGGTGTTCTGAGTTGTATCCAACATCAAGGAAATACACCTGAGACTTGGCGCCAACTCTGAGCTAGGTATTCTTAGAACTAATACTACATGCATAACAAAGCATCTTGACCAATAAGTATGTGAAAAAATGTTTGACCTCATTAGTAACCAGTGAATTGCAAGTCAAAATTCACTGAGATGCTTTCTCACCTCAGCAACAAAGACTGGCATCAAGAAAACAAATAATAACAATGTCAGACATGATAAGGGATACAAAAGAACATTTCTGTACACCATTAGTAGAAATGCAAATTAATGTAGTCATTGTGAAAATCAGAATAAACGTTCTTCAGTGGGTGGATAGAGAGACAAAATGTGGTAGATATGCACAATGGAGTATTATTCATCTCTAAAGAATAACTAAATTATGTCATTTACAGGAAAATTGATGTAACTAGGGATCATAATGTTAAGTAAAATAGGCAAGACTCAGACAAACATTCAATGTTTTCTGTAATATTCATAACCAGAAGGAAAAGAAATAAGAATATAAGGGGGATGTTAAGGACAAAAAAAGGCATGTGGGTAGGAGGGGATAAACTAGTGATGGACAGTAATTATAATCAAAGTATGTTGTATTCATTATAAAAATGTCACAATGAATCATGTTATTTTATACAATTAATATATGATTTAAAGAGTTGTCAGAAATAAAACCRAATGAGAGCCCCTTCATAATGGACCAAGACTGCCGTGAACTATTCAATCATGTGAGAGGAAGACATCATGGAGCAGGTTAGGAGGAAGCCATAGGAAAGGTTAGAGGCAGGCTAGAGATGTGAAGTTTTCCACTGGAGAATCTAAAAGCAGAAAAGCCCATATGACTGATAATTTGGTCATATAAGGTACGTATGCACATCTTGAAATATATGATATACCTGCACCACTGGGACGCCAACTTTTCCACTCAAAGAAGCCTGTGGCTGTCATCCTGTGTCATTTAATGCAGATTGGCATCCTGATTAATGGCTGAATCCTGTGTTATAATAAGGATGAGTMATACTTATTTGTCTCCTTGTGGATGGACATTGAAACTTCTTTCTTTGCCAATACCACAAGTCAGGATATAATTATCACTAAGTAACACGTGTGCTTCCACTTTGTGTGTTATTACTTACATTGGGAGTTGTAATTGCTGGATTAAAAAAAGGATTTAAACTTCCTTCTCRGTGTCACCTCTCAGCCTGTGGTAAGGGGTATACTAATTTGTACCCTTGTGTCAGAGAATGAGAGCACCCATTTCCCTGTGTTTTATTTACAAATGTTTTCTGATTGTATCTTTTAAGCAAGTCTCGCAAATAAAGAAAGAGGGTATTAAAAACATTTATTTTATTTTACTTTATGTCTACGTATAGGGTGACACGTTCAGGTGCTTTCAGAGGTCAGAGAGGGTATTGGATGCCCTGGAGCTGGACTTACAGGGCATTGTGAGCCACCCAGTGTGGATGCTAGAAACTGAACACAGCCCCTTCACAAGCGCAGTAAGAACTCCTAACTACTGAGCCATTTCTCCAGGCTCCAAGTTATTCTTTTATAAATAACTAGAGTTTTGAATGCATGTTGATGTATATTGACCATTTGCAATTATCCTATTGAGAATTGTCGACTCGTGTGCTTTGTATATGTTGTTCCTCTCGGGATATTAATTGTTTCTTGAATCTTTATCATTTTAAAAAACATTTTAGAAACATTAATCATCACTACACTGTGGATATTTGGCCCACTTTCCTTTCTTTAAACTTAATTTCATGGCATTCTTCTCCAGATGAAAGCTTAACATTTTAAGCTGTCCTGTCTGTCATTCTCTTTTATTTATGGCCCCCATTGTGAAATGAAGTTCCCAGAAAGAGGGAAAGAGAGGAGGGAGCAAGAGGAGGGGGAGGGAGGGAGGGAGGGAGAGAAGGGGGAGGGAGGGAGAAAATGGGGTAGCTGAACCTGTTAGAGATTCTACAAAGCCAAATGACTGAACTTGGAGATGTTGGAAAGCTAAGGTGTTTCATACCAGAACTAAGTTAGCTTGGTCTATTTTCAGTCATGTTGAAAGCCATCCATTACTGACATTTGTGTCTGATTTAACATCCTGTGACTATCACAACTTTAAAGTGTATTCTTGGTGGACTGATAGCTTATGGACCAACTAAAGCTAAGAATGTCAATAGTATCTGAAACCCATAACAGAGTTTTCTCCAGTTTGCTGTGACCCACTTACTGAGGACCCCACTACTAAATTTAATAAACACTTCAATTTTACTTTCTCATGTGACTGCTTCCAAAGAGCAACACTGTTATTGGTGTAATCTAAATCTGTGTTTCTGGGCCATGGTCATTCATATTTGGCTCCATAACAAACTGTTTTTTATTCCTTTTGAGATGAGAACTCCATGTTTATGTCAATACTTCCTAGGGAATTATATTGGAAAGTACCTTCCTCAGTTCCCAAATAACCGCAATTTTTCACACAGTACTTATATGAACTAATTTTTACATTTGTCTACTGATCCTTCTTGAATTATCTTAATAACTTTCTTAGTTTGGGTTTTACTGCTGTGAACAGACACTATGACCAAGACAACTCTTATAAGAATAATATTTAATTGGGGCTGGTTTACGGGTTCTGAGGTTCAGTCCATTATCATCAAGATAAGAGCACGGCAGCATCCAGGCAGGCATGGTGCAGGAGGAGCTGAGGGTTCTACACCTTGTTCTGAAGGCAAAGAGATGGCTGGCTTCCAGAAAGTTACAACGAGGTCTTAAAATCCACATCCACAGTGACACACTTATTCCAACTAGGCCACACCTACTTCAATAAGGGCACACCTCCTAAAAGTGCCACTCACTGGGACAAGCATATTCAATCCACGGCCCCTGTAGGCTTACTCAAACACATGAGTCTATGGGGGCCATACCTAGCCACAGAATAATGGAAAATACATTTAATCCATCTTCAAAAGTTCATAGTTTATAGCAGTCTCAGTAAAAAGTCCAAAGTTAAAAGTCTCTTCAGATATTTATGCAGTCTCTTAACTGTAATCCCATATAAAATCAAAACTATTGGACCAAAGCAAGACAGAAAACGAGCTGGGTGAACTCTAAACTCCACATCCCCATGTCTGATGTCAATGTGCCCTTCACATCTCCATCCCCTCCCATCCTTGTTGACTGCTCTTGACAGATCTGGCATTCAGCGGTTACAAACTTCATTCACTTTGGTTGGTTCCACTCCTATTAGCAGCTTTCCTCAGCAAATATCCTATGGCTCTGGCATCTTGAACATCTTGGGGTCTTCAAGTCAACCTCAACATCACAGCCTCTTGTTTCAATGTCTAGAATCTTCTGGGCTCCTCCAAAGGGCTCGGCCCTCTATAGCATTCTAGTTTCTGGTTGACTTCACTTCACTGCTACTGCTGTTCTCGGTGATCATCCTATGGTACTGGTCTCTCCAATACACTGAGGTCTTCTGCTGCAAGTAGGCTTCACCTACTTGAAACCTCTCATAGGCTCTCTTCATAGTGCCAAGCCTCAAATTCTTTGCATGACCCTTTCAGCCCTGGGATGTTAACTGCAACAGAGGCTGTACCTTCACCAATGGCCTTCCATAGCCTCTCACAGTACCAAGTCTCGGCTGCTCTTCATAACCCCTTCATACCTTTAGTGCCAGTAGCACCTACGTGATTCTTGCACATTAGCAAGTCTGCTGGATCATGAGAATACAGCCTTGGCTATCTATGGAGCATAGCTTCTTTGTGCTCTCAGAAACACTCGCCGGATTTCACTGCAGTGATGCTGGTTTCTTCTTAATCACCACTAATTTCTTAGCTCCAGCTAACCAGCATCAGTTGTCCCAGTAGTCCCTTCTATTTTTGATGCTAAAGCCAGAGCCACATGACTGAAGTTCTGCTGCTTGCTAGAGCTGGATTATGGCCCCTATTAGGTTTTTACCAGCTTTCTATTGTCCAACTCCTTCACTTCCTATGTTTGGCTGTCCTGGAACATGCTCTGTAGATTGACCTTGAACTTAGAGATCTGCTTGGTTCTGTCTTCTGTGATTAAAGGTGTGCACCACCATGCTTGGATCTAATCGTAGCTAGGTGGGATCTTGTCCCAAAGTCACACTTCCCTGATCTGTTTATCTCCTAGAACAGAGGATTCAGCTCCATCCCACTTCCTGGCATCCCTTTATTACTTGAACCATAAATTTTACATTTTCCTTTCACAGTTGATCCTTTTCATTAAAATGCTTTTCCTAAGAGTGAACTTTAGTAAACACACAATAGGATTGATACCAGACTGTTTTGGAGCTTCCTTTGTCAAAACAATCAATCTAAATCTCTTCACCTTAGCCTCAGGCATACACCTCAGACAATGGCAAAGAGCAGCCACATTCTTCACCAAAAATACCACAAAACAATCTTGAGGCCACATACTGAAATCTTTCTCCACTGAAACCTCTTAGGCCAGGTCTGCACAGTTCAAATCACCCTTGAGAGCAAAGTCCTCCATATTCCAACTAGGATGGCTCATTAGGCCTCACTTAAACCATTCTACTGCTTTCCAAATCCAATGTCCCCAAATCCACATTCGTCCAGACAAAAGCATAGTCAGGCCTATCACAGCAATAGTCCCTGGTACCAACTTGTCTTAGTCTGAGCTTTACTACTGTGAACAGACACTATGACCAAGGCAACTCTTATATGAAAAACATTTAATTAGAAATGGCTTACAGGTTCAGTCCATTATCATCAAGGTAGGAGCATGGCAGCATCCAGACAGGTATGGTGCAAGAGGAGCTGAGGGTTCTACATCTCCTTCTGAAGGTGAACAGGAGAAGACTGTCTTCCAGGTCATTAGGATGAGGGTCTTAAAGCCCATGCCACAGTGACACACTTACTCCAACTAAGCCACACCTACCCCAACAAGGGCACACCTTCTAATAGTGTCCCTCCCTGGGCCAAGCATATTCAATCCATGACAAGAACAACACAGCTTCTCAACCTCTCTATACCATAATGCTACATGTCCAATACACCTATCATTTCTCCACTGAGAACATTACATTCTCACTGTTCTTGGAAGATTTTCTAAATGTTTGATTTTACCTCCTGGTTTACACTTCTCTCAGTTCACATGTGTTTTATAGCAATTTCATCCTAATTGAAACATTGCTGTGTCAAAAAGGATTTTTATTTTCTCCTTCATGCCTTTATCAGATAACTAAAATAGGATGAGAAGATAATTTGTACCCTACTGTTACTGTCAAAGGAGGAGAGCATCCATTTCTATGTGTTTTATTCCACTTGGAAGGAGGTGGGAGACTCCGAGGACTAGAGAAATAAATAGATCTCACAGATTCATATGACTCACCACCATTTATGCAAACAATATACAGTTGCTGGAAAGAAGAGACTCCAGCAAGCTGAGGTGCCTATCAATCATGCAGGGGGCTCCAGAAATGCAGGGTCCATGAGTCAACACCCATGCTGAGAGAGGACTAGAGGTGATAAAGATGCCCATGTGTCATTTAATTTTCTGTGAGGGACCACAGCAAACTCCCAGTTCCCTAGATAGTGGACTAAGTGGAATAAGCCTTTGTTCTGTCACTGATGTCCTATCTGAGTCAACAGACATTTGTTCACTTCTACCCCAACCAAGCTACACAACTCTGTAGTATGTGCCAAAAAAATCAATATTGAATGAAAAGAAATCCAAAGAAAAACCAACCCTTACAAGACTCAGAGATGTGAGAGAACTCAGGGGAGAGGGAAGTAGTTGGGAGGTGTTGAAATTATCCAAGTAAAACCACAGCTCTACAGCACCAAAAAAAAAAAAAAAAAAAAAAAAAAAAAAAAAAAAAAAAAAAAAAAAACCCAGGGTGTGTGACTTGCTTGCCCAGTTAACTGGGAGGGGGATCTTGACGAAGATATTTAGAAACTAGTACATGCAATCTGTCTATGCACTTCTTTCACGATCGGGTAATCAGGATTAGGACTGGGAACTCATGACAATTCCTCTACAGTTTTAGTGTTATGCTTAGATTTTTCCATAGACTTGTACTAAGCTCTTCTTTTAAGAGTAGCCATCTTTTGTTTCTCAAATACTTCATCTAGAGAGCCCTTTCTTAAACCTGTTACATGAGATAACTTTTCTCTTCGGTTCTTCAGAGTCTGTGTTTCTGGCAACTATGACAGACTTCTCAGAAATTTGGTGACCCAGACATTCTACTTCTAGAAGGCAATTCTAGCCCACATGCTTGGTATTGAATGAGAAGCATAAGCCCTTGGAAAAGGTACCAACTGTCCCAGAAGCAGAAATGCACATGAGAGGCATTTTGGGAGACAAGTGGAGGTTACTTCAGTCTTGAGGAAAAAGTAGATAGCCGACCTCTGGAAAATGGGCTTTGGACTTGAAAAAAGTGAAAGAAAAGACACCAACATTTTAGCACTTTCTGTTCTAATTGCCTATCTCTTCTGTGATAAAAAAAAAAAACCCTCTGACTAAAAGCAACTTGGAAGCAAAGGGTTTATCTGGCTCATATTTTCAGGTTGTAACTCACCACTCAAGGAAGTTGAGGTAGAGACTTGAGGCTGAAGCGGAAATCATGGCTGAACTCTGCTTGCTAGCTCGCTCTCCCGCTAATGCTAAGTGGGCCTTCTTATTCAGGCCATGGGCATCTATCAAGGAATGGTCCAGTCCTCAGCAAACTGAGCCCTCCCACATCAATTAGCAATCAAGACAATCCTCTACAGACATACCCACAGGCCAAGCTAATCTAGGAAATTCTTCAAACAAGACTTTTCTTCTCACATGCCTCATAGCTATGTCAAGTTAACAAAGCTAAGGCACTAGATGCTAAATAATGATGGGAAAATATTAAACTTGGGTCTCTTCATTTCTTTTCTGTTGCTGTGGCAAATAGTATTATCAAGACAACTTATAAAAGAAGGCATTTGATTGGGGACTCATGGTTCCTGAGGGATAGTCTATGATTATCATGACAGGAATCATGACAGCAGGCAGGCATTGCACTGGAACAGTATCTGAGACTTTATATTATGATGACCCACAAGCAGGAGGCAGAGAGAGAGAGAGAGAGAGAGAGAGAGAGAGAGAGAGAGAGAGAGAGAGAGAAAGGAAGAGAGAGCGAGGGGGAGAGGGAGAGGGACAGAGAGACAGAGAAACAGAGACAGAGAGAGGATATTAACTGGAAATAATATAGGCTTTTTGATACCCTAAACCTTGCCCCCACTAACACACCTCCTCCAAGAAGATCACACCTTTTAATCCTTCCCAAGACATTTCAGCCAACTAGAGACCAATTAGTCAAAGAATGAACCTATGGGTCCATTTTCGTTCAAACTACTACAATGCGTGTATCTGCACTTTGAATGGGAACAGGAACTAAAAGTTGCCCATGTGTGAGCTTCTGAGTACTTTAACTAATATAGGACACTCCTCCATGAACCTAGTGAAGAGCCCTGAACTCCAGTGTGCAGCTCTGAGATAATGTCCACAGAGGTGCTCTACACATAAACTAACTGCTATCTAAATTCATATCATTAAAAATAAGCAAATGCTATTCATCCTAATGATCTCAAATAAATATTCACACCATCTTCATTTATTTTGTAATTAGCCCCTCTGTATTGAATACAAATGCTTCCCACTTCTGAATTCAGATGAGCAGGCAAAAGAAAATACTACAATACAATATATGAATAAGAGTAGACTGTATTGCATTCAAGTAGTAAAAACTATCTCTGTATTTCAAAGAGAACTTGCAAGCTATTTATTCATTCACTCATTCAGTTAAAAAATACATAGAACCAATAAGGTAGCAGGTAGCTTCTAGGAAATGGGTCTAGAGTAGCAGACAAGTCAAGTCAGGTGCTTGCTTTCTGGGAGCTAATACTATGTAGGGGACACATGGCAGGAAACATCAGAGAAGAGAGAATGGAAAAGATATGAGAGGCAGGTGATGGGAGAAAAGAGTTAATACACTGGGCATGATTGTGTCTGTTGCAGTAATGATACCACGGCATATGTGATTACTGCATATGTCTGCACCTCAGGTCATAAATATTCATAGATTGAGGAGGGGTTCCCAATCAGGGGAACTAATGGCACTTGAGGGCTACTGGGGAAGAGGAAGCCACTGTCTTCTGTGATGTAGCCACTGCTGAGTTACCTGTGGTCCAATGGACAGTTACATACCCATCTTCATGAGGGTAACCCACGAGTCACAAAGCAAAATCAAAAAAAGACAAAAACGGAACTGGGAACTTGGAGGGAAGAGGGGACATTGCTGAGGATGGGAAGGATAAAAAAAAAAAAACAAGTAGAAGCAGAATATATTATATGTTAAAAATAAACTTAAAAGGTTACCAAAACAATCAACCAACAAGTACATCAAATATTAAAAAGTTCTATGAAGGGCTGCAGGTTTAAAAAATATATGGAAAGGAAGGCCTCTAAGAGAAGATGAGCCTTGAAGTCAAAGCACAGAAAAGCAGGAGCATTCCAAGGAGTGAGAAGTTGGCAAGCATGGACCATGGCAGCCATAGTATTTCAAGAGAGCCAGAATGAGGAATGAGCTTGTGAGGAAGTAAGAAAGGCCTTACAAGTTAAAAAGAGATGCATTTGGAAATCAGTGTTATATAATTGATTTATGGTCGTAATGCTAAAATCAATACATACGCCAAATATAGTAGTAGTAGTAGTAGTAGTAGTAGTAGTAGTAGTAGTAGTAGTAGTAGTAGTAGTGTAAAAGGTAAGACCAGTGTGAGAATTTCCTGGACACTTGGAATATCTTAGAAAAAAAGTCAGAAAAAAAAAGAAAAGAAAAGAAGCCAGCCAGCTATGACTTTTAAATTCTTACAGTACCAACTGAGTGAATCACATTTAGCTTTTTCCTGGAAAATAGGAACACAGTAGTAGATAAGTCGAATATAAATAATAAGTTAAACATTAATAGAACCAACAAATGCCTACAAACAAGCAGTAGCCTTTGGTGTTTTGGCTGGCTTTCTCCTTTGTCCTAACAAGACTTTGTTTAGAAAGATGTGCATTTAATTTCTAAACTAAAGAGTAAACAATAGAAATTGGGCAGCAGAATAAGAAAACGGGCTGTACACTCTCTGCTGAGCATTTTGATTAATTCATCAATAATTATTGCAGATCATTTCTCCAGTGACTAAGGAAGGAGACAATGCCATCATGGATTTTGTCATAGAAGTTGAATTCCTCAGAGGCGAACAGGCTGAGGGAACTGACTGAAGGCAGGCTGGGGGGCAGGAATAAGTTCTGAACCCTGGGCCTGGCTCTGTGAAAGTCATCTGAGGTGGTCCCTGGCGGCTAGTGAGGCAACTGGGCGGGGACAGGGGCTTGCCACCAAACCTGAAGACTTGAGCTGAATTCCCACCCACACTGAACCACATGGTATAGCAAGGTGACACCTGCAAGTTGACCCTCGCATATGCATACACATATACACAAAAACAAATACATTGAAAAATCTAATAATAGTTATTGCTGTATGTTATTTTGCAATAATGTAATAGCTGTATATTATTTCAAAAACCTTAATGGATTTTAACAGCAATGTATTTACTCAATAGTTAATTGTCCAACAAATCCTTCTAGTCATTTTTCCTAATAGTGAAACAAACCATTTTGGATAATTAATTCCAAAGATTTTTCTCATTCCAAGCATATAAATTTGGCACTATGCACAAGTTCATGGTTCTTGAGAAAAAAATCAGTAAAACAGCACATCTTTTCTTTCTGAAGTATTTCTCCCTACAAAAAGATATAGGCATATCCATAACAAATTATGTTCTATTACCACTGATGCAGAAAATGCAAAAAAAAAAATATAAAATCTGCACCTCTGTTAGGATGTCTTCTGAGAATGCTATGTGCTTTGGGGTAGTTGACTAAAAGTTCTTTTCAAAGATAATGGCTATTTTTTTTAAAATTCAGCCCAGTACATGAAATTCCCTAAGAATAAACATGCAGATGAATACATGCATGCACACGAACAATAATTAATCACAGAAAACTAATGAAGCCCCTTAGAAAGCAAATGCTGTGTAGTATGCCAATGAATTCTTGATCTGAGTTTGATATTATTTTTATTTATTATTGAAGGAAAGCACAACTTACCCAAAGGAAAAATGGAATGTACCCATTTTTCAGAACATTGAACACTAGAGCTGGCTCCTGTGACCTGTCTATGGCTCCTGCTTTGTGCACGGATGCTCTTATGGTGGGCAATAAAGACATCATCCCATTTTTAAAGAGAAGAAATGAGAAAAGGCGCATGCCAGGATCCCTGGGTGGCAGTTAGAAAGCCAGACTTACACACACATGCATATATGAAAGCACGTGGGAGGTACAGAGATGGGAACCTGTGGGTAAAGTGCCTCCCTTAACAACAGAAGGCCCTCAGCTCCAACCCCAGAACCCTTGGAAGAAATACCGCACCTGGTGGCACAGACCTGGAACCCTGGCTCTGGGGGGAAGGAGACAGGCAGATGTTTGGGGCTCAGCGGCCAGACAGTCCAACTAAATCAGTGAGCCCACGGTCAGTGAGAGAACCTATCTCAGAAAATAAAGTGGAGACCAGGATAACAAGAGACAAGATCAGTCATCATTCCAACAGGCAGTGGTAACTGGATTCAGCAGGTTCCACTTCAAAAGAAGAGAGCACATGAAGAGGGGATCTGGCAACTTGGGGATGCCTCGGGGGAACGGGAAACGGGAGAAAGGAGCTAGGGGAGGATATGATTAAAATACGTTATTTACATTCTGAAATTGTTAAAGAATAAGCACACGCTATTTAAAAACATAAGGTGCCAGGTTACCCAACAGCAACCTCTGACCTGCATCTACTACCTGAACGAGCAGTGAGTAGACACACACACACACACACACACACACACACACACACACACACACACACCAGCCTGATGAAACCTCACCCCATTCCACAGTGTTCTCTAAGACTGGAAATTCTTGACTGGCCTCCCGTTTAAAAAAAAATTACCCTAATAAATTTATGCCATGGCAAAACCATCTGAGCTCAGCTAAAACGGGTTTTATGGATACAGTTAGAGGGCATTATTTTAGAATTATGCTGGAGGCAAATGACAGCCGAGAAGGCCGAGCATACAAGAAATTACGCCCTGGTCTCCTTGCAACCATACCAGCCTAGAGTTTCTTTTTTTTTCACGATAGCAACCAGATACTAAATCTGTTTTCAATTATTTCATTAAGAAAAGAACAGAATCCCATCTTGTGTATATATTTTTTTCTTTTGAGTGTTCTACCCCCCAAAAGGCAGTAATATTGTAAAATATTTATTCCATTAGTTTTAGGTAATTGAAACGCCAAGCGCTCCGCACTTAATCTCTGCCGGCAGGGAGAGCTGCCTGCTGTCGCTTTTTATTAAGTCTTTTTTTTTTTTTTTGACTGCTTTTTGCATAGTCAATAACAGCATCTCAACCCAAGAAAAGATATAGAGTAACATTTAAACTGTAGCCTATGAGAAGGTGATGTTTGCATTCGGGATAATATGAAAATGTCCATTCTACAGGGACAGAGATTTTTCTCCACGTTAACTAATTAAAAGGTTTATGAGTGGCATTTGTTATTCTGACAGGTCTGTAGGTTTCTAAACATCCTTAACTTCCTAAGCACCATATCCTGAAGGGCCTGGCATCTGCTGGAATCTTCAATATTTGATATTCATGTTTTCATGTCTAGCACAGGACTGAAGTCACTGCAGAAACTATCCTGCATGACCCTGGGCACTGCCAGGGCCTCTGCTGACTTCCATGCCACTTTTCCCCTAAGACAGTGTCTGATCTGAGACTCACTGTATAGTCAAGGATGACCCTGAACTCTGACCTTCCTACCTCTATTTCCCATGTTCTAAGACTATAGGTGTGTCACCATGCTCGGCGTGGTGGTACAGGGAATGGAACCCAGGACCATTGGCATGCTAGGCAAGTGTTCTACCAGCTGAGGCACATCCACAACCCTGGCCTCAGGGTTTTACAGCACCACCCACAACCCAGCCTGCTCAGTGTAATCTTTCCAGGGGACCCCCAAATCAGTGATTATCACCAAGGTAACCAGGAAGTAAACAAATCCGTCTTTAGTTGGACTGGCTGGGAAGAGGAAGGTGTCTTTCTGCCACCTGGGTGATGAGCAAGGATTCAGGTCACATGCCTTCCTTAGTATTTGATACTGCACATGGTTGGAGGTGATGCTCAGTAAATCTAGCTGTGCATAATGAATTAGAAGACTTAGTATTTTCATTATATTGTTATTATCTTTGTTGTTGTTGCTATTGTTTTAGCGTGTGTGTGTGTGTGTGTGTGTGAGAGAGAGAGAGAGAGAGAGAGAGAGAGAGAGAGAGAGAGAGAGAGACTGCACATGTTAGCATGTACACACCATTATGTGATTACGAACACAGGGAAACTTTAGGGAGTCAGTTCGTACCTTCCACCTCATTTGAGGCAAGGTCTCACTTGTTCCTGTGGTGTTTTATATTCCAGGCTAAATGGCCTTCACCTGAAGATGATTCTCCTGTGTCTGTCTCACACCTTGCTATGTGACCTCTGGAATTATAGCGATGTACTGTAGCATCTAGCTATTTAGGTGGGTTCTGGGGATCTGAATCTGGGTCATCAGACCTTGCATAGCAAGTACTTTTATCCATTAAATCATCTTCCCAGCCTGGTCTTCATATCTTTACATTATGTATTACCTTTGATTAGTTGTGTGTGTGTGAGTTGTATATGTGCACATGCATTCTCTGCTCCCCCATCACTGTGATGATTGATGTTATTTGTAAATTTGACAGTCTAGACACATGTGAGAGGCAAGCCCCTGGTCAGATCTTTGAGGAAATTGCCGAGGTTAGGTGATGTGAAGCAGAGCCACTCCATCTAATATGAATAGCACCATCCCCTAGACTAAGATTTCTCTCTGCTTCCTGACTGTGGATACGATGTGACCAGCTGCTTCTAGCTCCTACCACCATGACCACACATTCTTCACCATGATCGACTTTACCCTCAAACTGTGACCCAGAGTGAATCTCTCCCTTCTAAGATACTACTGCCAGGCATTCTGCCACAGAACTGAGAAAAGGAATCAGCATTGTCCTTGCTGATATTCCAAATGACAGGTTGAGTGGCAAATGTGGAGACAGCAGAGGAGCCTGCGCACCTGAGGCTCTTCCCCTTTCCCTATCTCTTTGCAGTAAAACATGTACCTCTCTGCTCTAAGAGAAAAGGGCAACCTTCATGGTCTAGTACCTTGCAAAACTGCACCATTCTAGAAGTTGCTTTTAGACTTACCCACCAGTCCTTCCTCTCTTTGCTTCTGTCTTCAGACTGCCCTCAAATAGAACCTGAGATCAATTTATTATTAAGGTAGGAGAGCAGGAAGGGAGAGGGGAAACAGAATAGCTATTCCCATTGCTTCTTCCCAGGCAATCAATCACAGGATCAGACTTTGCCCTGTATTTCAGGAGTAAATGAGATTCAGTTTCCAACTTCTGGGACACTGAGCAAGGATCCTTGAAAAATGAGCAAGCAAGGAGTAAAGGCAGGTTGACTGTAAAGTTATGTGTGAAAATAAAAGATCTAGAAGAGTCTAAACTATTTTTGAAAGAGAGAACAAATTTCAAGAACTCATGCTATTTGGTTCCAATATTTATTACAGACTTAAAGTTATCACAAGAGTGTGGTATTGGCCTGAGGATGTACACATAGAATAACATAACAAACAATCTACCTGAAAATAGCCATATATATATATATATGAGTTGATTTAGTTGCTATTGATACTACTGATTGTTGTTGTTGGTGATGGTGGTGGAGGTGATGGCGGCTGTGACAGACTTTTGTTATATGAGGTCTCATGTATCTTACACTTGTCTCAAACTCAAGATGTAGTAGAAGAAGTCCTTGAAATGCTAATATTCTGCCTCCACCTCTCCAGTGCTTGGGTTGCAGGTATGCTCCACTACAACAGTTTTACACAATGCTAAGATTCAAGCTCATGACTTTCTATATGGCACTATACCAACAGAGTTCCATCCCCAGCCCTAGAAAATTGATTTAGTGTAAATCTTGTCTGTAGGCTTATATTTTTTTAAACAATTTATTTTTAACAAGGGTTCTTAACTGCCTTAACCTTTTTAGTAGCTCACCATCTACCAGAGATAGAGGAAAAGTTAATAGGGCAAAGGAGATTGTGGACCTGCTTAGAAATAGGTTTTATTCCAAGTGAATTTTCAGCTTATCGGCAGTTTAATTTACACAAATCAGCATTAGCAGCTCAGTCCACTTGAAAACACCATTTACAAATTAGCAACAGCAGTTTGATCCAGAAGAAACTACCAGGCTCTGCTAATACTTCTGAGTCCACAGAAGTGGTAAGAAGCTACAGGAACACCACCAGAAGGCTGTTGTTGTTGTTGTTGTTGTTGTTGTTGTTGTCGTTGTTGTTTTAATAAAGTCATGAGAAACTATGACCAGCAAAGAGTGGCAAGGTGAAGAACATCACAAAGAATTGTCAGCTATGAACAGTGACAGCAAAGTCCAAGGAAGACCAGCAAAGAACGGCAAGGTGTACCAATAGCATACAGCGTTGTCCATTGTCTGTTGGGCAATATTTATACCCTTTCCAAATATTACATGTTCTCTCAAGCATCTACTCTAGAAAAACATTACATGGCCCTTTTTAAGGCTGCTTTAAGAAAAACACCACATGCCTGTTCTCAGCAAAACATATTCCCATGTATCTGCTTCAGCAAAAACATCCTCTCATAAGACCGTTTTTGGAAAAACATCACATGACACAAATGAGACTCCAAACAAACCAGAAATTTCCACTTCACACGCCAATGAAAAAAGATCATCTTTCCAACAAATAGGATTATCACACATCAAACATCTGAATTAACAAAGAAAGATCTACAACAAAATAGAGAAGTACTTCTTACTCTGAGTGAAACAAAGATTTATTAAATAGGACACACATACACACACAAAATACACGCATAAACATGAGATAAGTATAGTTCTGGAGAACTCAGAAAACACTATAAATAAGATTTGCTTGTTTTTCTTATTCCCCTTGTGAGCTAGTTGTTATTTATCAACAAACTGCCAAGCTCTTAGCTTTTAAGCACACTACCTTTACTGGAGAAAGGGGCCAGTGGCCTTGGGCTTTCCATTTTCCTGGGTCTCTGTGGCTTAATGTTTCTTGGTCCACTGATGAGAGCTGTTTTGGGGCAAGTTTTCAATCCAGAAAGCTCAACAAAGGTCTTTCCATAAATGTAAAAGAAAGTTAGCATCAGAAAAATAGTAGTGTAGGATACTAGAACTTAATAAGCCAACACCTACCTTCTGAGCAATAAGAGAAAGATACAGAGCCCTGCTCCAAAGCCAAATCTTAACAGATGCTGACTTTACAGACATAGATATGGCCACTTGGCCTGTAACAGACCTAATGGTCTCACTCACTGGCTTTGGCTTTTGCTGTATTATACTATCTTAAAATTTTCTACTATGTCCCTGTTTTCAAGTAAAAGTCAAGAATGAAAAATATCTCCTAATATTTATCATTTATACTTCATGAGGTAAACAGTATGTGTTGCTTTCAAACAAGATGACACCATGGATTAAATCAATTGCTGTGCAACCATGAAGACATGTTTGGATCTCAGAACCCATGCCAAAGCTGGACATATAGCAATGAGCATCTACCATCCCAGAATTTCAGTGGGGTATGGGGGTTAGTGATAGGAGAATCTCTAAAGTTTGTGAACCTGCTAGCCTAGGGTATTTAAGCAGCAAAAGACAATAAGGAGACTACCCTAAACATGTTGAAAGCCAAGGACTGTCAACTAAGGCTGGCCTCTGACCTCCAGCTGTGTATTATGCACAAGTGCACCTGAAGTCACACACACAAGGAAATTCAAATAACATTCTTCTGAGACTGCCGTCACTGAGTTTCTAGTTGTGTAAGATACTTGTACTAAGAGGAAAATGGGAAAGTGTTAAGAACAGATAAAATCCCGAGAGTGTATTATTGACATGAGCAGTGCTATGTCAAGAACCCCAATGCCTTAGACCCTGTAACAATGGGAACAGTAAGCCCTTCCCAGATTCAGACTTAAAGTAATGACAAACCCTTCCCTTGGTCCAAGCACAAGTGTGATGGAGGATTGATCATTACCTAAAACTGTTGTGAACAGAAACTATCAATGGCAACTTCCTCCTCCAGGATGACTGCATCCCGAGACTGGCCCCCTATAGAGACCCCTACCAAGACTATCTATCCTGTCTTCTCCTCTTTCCAGTGAATACAACAAATATATCTCCTCATTCAGCAGCCTCTAAAACAAAATGACATTTCTGGGTTGTATCCAGAGTGCATGAGCCACCAGATCCCAACTATTCTGTCTGTGCATCTGTCTTTTCTCCAGTCCTTTGTCACCCTAGAAAAGTCCAAAGCTATATAGCTCATAGGAGGAAGGAACATTTTAAATGAAAAAAAAATTATGTGGGAGGAGACCCTAAAATAATGTATAGTGATTAAATCTACCACCTCAAGCAAACAGAAATACTTTAGATTGATTCTCTGGAATAGGATGCACTATAAGCAACTAGATCCTATGTCTCAAAATTTGGCAAAAAAAATACCCAAATTTACTTCCTATTTAGAGATTTTCTTTCAGTTGAGTTAATTTATGGGAATAAGAATCAGGAAAACCAACACAAACTAGCAGCTTCCTGAGAAAGCCCAAATCTAGACTTCTTTCATCCATAAAATAATCCTAGAATTTAGTTTATAATAAATGAATTGGTTTTTAATTTAAAAAAAATCAATTAAAAATGCTTTCTAAATCTACCCTAAAGGATGGATCTTCCCATCTTCAGTTAACCTAGTCAAGATAACTGCTCACAAACATGCCCAGATCTAACCTCATCTAAATAATTTCTCAGGTATGCCTGGAGGATTGATGTCTCCTAGGAGATTCCAGGTCCTGTCAAGCTGACAGTCAACATTAACCACCACATTCAGCAAACAGCCCATTGAGAGGAAAATGGAGCATGAGACAGGTTGCTCTCAATCATGGCTTAGAATAGCTGGTCAGCACCAGGACAGTGTAAGGAAATCACGACTCCCCTCCCCCCACAACAGGCACTATCCTCAGCAAATGCAATCAGTGAGATCCTTCCACGAACTGCGAAGCATAGAACACTGTGTTCTGAAGCAAAGTTTCACCTAGGATGATGGCTGTTAAGATCAGGACTCATTACAGTAGAGGTGACAGCAGTTCTTATAACTGTGAGTCACCCAGTGACTGAGAATCACCTGGCATTAGTGTGAGATCAACTCACCAGAAGATCAGAAAGGATCCTCACCATTTCTGATAGAGTAGCTGAGAGAACCTCCATTCCATCCAAAGCACCACCCTCAGCTAAATGTGAATAAAGTAAGTCATAAAGGAGAACTTTAATTCTTCTTGACTTTTAATTCACAAGGGCAGATACATTTGATCTCTGATGTGAATTCCTTTGCACTTGAACCTCCAAAGCAATTTAATTTTTGGGCAATTTCTCCCTAGGAATTAGATAATGAGAGGGTGCTTGTATCCAATTTGGGGCATCTCTGTGTTCTTGACATTTTATTATTGAGTGTATCTTAATGTTGTCATTTAATTTTATTGTAGTATCTCTGGTGGGCCATATCAGAAAATATGGCTAGACATAATCTGTAATGGGAAATAGATGCAGGCATGAATGTTCATCCTTGGGCAGACAATGGTCTCAGAGTTAATTTTAATTAACATACATTTCAACATCATCCAGGGGAAATTTTTGTTCGTGGGGCTCCTAACAGATAACCCAAAGCACAGTGCTTAGGAGTGGGGAGATAGATGCCTTCGAAGTCACACTCTCAAGAAGGATGGCCCATGACCTTGCTCGTCTCATTCCATAGCATCAGGACCTCATACCCCTTTTTTCTTTTCACCTCTTTTGTAGCAGTGACAGAGCAGGTAACCAGGGAGATCCTCTTATCTACACCTGTAAGAACTGGTGACACCCCTCAGCCAAGCCCTCAACAGAGAAGTTTAAGAGGAAGGAATTAGAAAGCACATCAAACACTGCTCCTCTCACCGACTGGAGAGGCAACTGGTCACACAGCATCCACAGTCAGAAAGGAGAGGGAGAGGAATGCCAGCGCCCAGCTGACTTACCCCTTCATACAGAGTCTAAGACTCCATCCAGGGATGACTGCTACACACAGGGAGTTCCTTGGTGAACCTAATCTATATAATAATCCCTTATAGACATGCCCATAGGATGGTGTCCTAGATGGTTCTAGAGACTGTCAAGTTGATAATCACCACTAAACATCACACCCAACAAACAGCTCACAAGGAGTATCTGGATCATCCAGCATTATAAATGGTGTTAACTCGATGATAAGAACTAAGATAGACAAACCTCACCCAAGACAGCATGCCACCCAAGTGAAAGCAGTTCTTTACTGCACATAATCATATACATAAAGAAAGCTAGTTCCTACATGTGGAGGGGTTCACGTTGCCAAGCAGCATTGCTTTCATCAAGAGAGGGGGCCTTTTACTGTTCTAGGCAGGCCTGATAACCTACCTATGTTTAATCCCAGAACCCAAGGTAAAAGGAGATAAATGAGTCCTGAACATTGTCCTCTGATTTCTACATGCATGCTGTGGCACTCTCCCACATATCCATCTTACACACAATAACACTAAATTGAATAAAATTTGAAAACAGATTATCTTTTAAAAAAAAAGAGGGAAAAAAAGGCTTGAGGTGTAAATGCTGACGGTAGAAGCTCTGCTGCTGGGTCAAATCTGTCAGGAGAGAGGACTGTGTGGGTTGACAAACAGCTGCAATGTGCAAGAGGAGTCCCCAAGCAATTACTTTAACATTTCCACTAATACAATGAGTTACCATTTATCATAGAGGTATTGGAAACCCAAAATGATAAAACAATAACAACAGTCAGTGGCCTAAGGGCTGGAGAGATGGCACAGGGATTAAGTGCACTGAATGCTCTTCCAGAAGGCCTGAGTTCAATTCCCAGTACCCACAGGGCAGATCACACCCATCCGTAATGTACCTCTAGTTCCAGAGCATTTAACAGCTTCCTTTTGCTTCCTTAAGCACATGGTACACATGTGGGCACAGACGTACATGCAGATAAAATCCCTATACACAGTTTTTAAAATAAAGGTCTGGGTGTGGTGATGCATACCATTAACCCCAGCATATATGAGCTAGAGACAGGCATCTCTCTCTCTCTCTGGGTGTGGGCCTAGGACGGTCTGCACATTTGTTTTCAGTATAGCTGGCGAAACATAAATAGGCCCTGTCTCAAAAATAGAAAAATAACGGCTTGAAGCTTATACCACTACCAAGAACCATTGCTAATATTTAAATATATGTCTATGTAATTTTATCATTTTAGTTAAATTCATATAATTATATTCATAAAATTTTTACCAAAGTCGAATTATAAATTTCTCTTATTTGTCCTTTGGTTAGATGTACTGTCAAGCTTTACACTGCAATGAATGAATGACTACACAATGCACTTTAAAATGACTGGAAAGATCACATGATCTAAATGTATAAATAATGTATCCCATCTGTCATCTATTTTGGCATGTGGCTATTGATGATTTTTCTCACTTACAAACAAAACCACAAAACATAGACTTGTGCATATTCTACACATACTGATTTGAGGAGTTGATTAACTTTTCCTGAGATGGATGGTTTACCATCTGCCTGGTGAATTCCAGCATTTTCTCAGTAATTATCTGTGCATCTCATTGAACATTTGGAGACATAGTCTTATTTGAGCCTCATAAAGCCCCCCCCCAAAGATATTATTCTCTCAGTTTTATGGGAGAGGATGTAGGCTTGCGAACCTTAGCTGCTCACATAACTAGCAAGAGGAAGACATAGGTTTAGAAACTAAAACAATATGAAATAGAAGGCATGGGGTTTAGAAATTATATAGTAAGTTTATTGTTTACAGGTGATGTAAGGACTTATGAGTGAAAGTCTGGAAAAGCAAACATAATCACTTGAATTTGGGTGTTAGGAATGATGTTCAAAAAAGGTCTCAGATTGTTTTACTAAACATAGCAATAGTCATTCACTACAGAACAAAATGGAAAACAAATTACTTGCACTTGCTCTAGTTTCTTTTCTCTTGCTGTGGCAGAATGTCCTGACCAAATAAAATGATGATGATGATGATGATGATGAAGAAGAAGAAGAAGAAGAAGAAGAAGAAGAAGAAGAAGAAGAAGAAGAAGAAGAAGAAGAAGAAGAAGAAGAAGAAGAAGAAGAAGAATTTAAAGAAGAAAAGGTTTCTTTTGGCTTATGGTTTCAGAGAAATAGAGTCCCTCATGACAGGAAGGAATAACATTGTGACAAGTGCCAGAACCTAGTTGATAACACTTTCACACAGGAAGTCCAAAGAAAGGACAAAAATGAGGTGAAGCTATGAACTCTCAAAAGCCTGTTTCCAATGATGTGCTTCCTCTGACAAGACCCCAACTGCTAACAATGCCAAACCCCTTACACACAGCACCACCAACTGGGGATCAAGTGGGAAATACATGAACCTAAGAAGGACGATTCCCATTCAAACCACATCCCAAATGTTCCAAAGAATGGAGTACCTAGGAGAAAGTTTAGTCAGTTCTGAGATGCTAGGGAAAAAATGAACTTGAAAGCATCTTCAAGTCTCTTCTAAGACTCAAGAAAAACTTTAACCATGGCTCTTACAAAAGACAATATACAATATACAATAGCACAAAATAAGCATCCTTATTCAATCCAGAAGGCTGGATGTCTCAGCTGGTCATCACTAAGTGCCAGAATGCTGAAGAAGTAGGCTTTATTCCAAATAAAGGAATGGACTCTTTCTAGCCAGAGGGCAAGTATGTGAAGAACATTCCCTTTTTCCATGTCCTTTATATGGGCTGCTACCAGAAGATGTGATCCAGATTCAAGGTAGATTTTTCCATCCCCAAAATATTTGGATTTATGTTGCCCACCCACTCAAATTATCCAATCCAGAAAAACCACTCACAGATGTAGCCAGCTGCTGTGTTTTAGTTAATTCCAGAAGTAGTCAAGTTGACAACCAAGAACAGCCATCACAGTCTCCAGCAGACTTCAGTAGCCCTGCCTCTCCAGTTCTTCTGTCTTTAACATTGCCAGTCTCTCTCTGGCCAGCTCCATAACTGTCATGCATTTTTCCATGGCAGATGTCCTGTGATCCTTGCATCTGCAGACTCTTTGGTTTTCCAAAGCAATGTCTACATTACCCTCTCAGCTTCACAAGATGTCTTCTCGGAGTCTCTCTCCTGTGAACCTGACCCTGCCTGAACATTGTTCAGTTTCCTCAGCTTTTTTGAACCTTGGTGAAAGCCTCCACTCCTAGATATTTTGTGCCTGCAAAACTATCAGTGGAACAAGCTGTCAAGTTCTGCTGGAAGCTGGAGGCACCTCCCTTCTGTCTCAGTGGAGCTTCTGTGAACCATGGTGCCTAACCTGGGGAAAATGTTCTCTGATGAACTTTCTTTTAAATCAGGGAACACATTCACCAACATTGTCAGCTCAGGCTTTCTCCTTCAAATTACTAATTTAAAGGTGAGAGTTGCCACTGGGGCAACTCTCCTGTCACCTGTGAGAAAAGTCTGAACTTTCCGCTCAATGTCATTAATCACTGTAACAGCTAACGCTGCTTTCTACGTGTGAGTATTATCTAACTTTAAGTCTCCTATGCTCCTTTCTTCACCAGACTGAAAACTGTTCACAGCTTTCTCCTCTCTCACTATATGCATGACTAAAACAAGTGAGTCATAACCATGCCACAGCCTAGATGTAGCCTTGTGTTGAAAGTTACTTCACTAAAAACTAGTCCATTTCTTTTGATTACAGCCTCACTCAAGTTTTTACAGAATAGGCAGATGCAGTTAGTTGGTTTTTGCTAGTAACACAAATGGCTCCTAACCCTATTTCCAATTGAGACCTGTTCCCCTGTGAAGCACTGGAAGTCCGGTCTTCACAATCCACTTCTTTGAGCATTATGGTCTTAACTCCCACTAGAATGGTCTATTGCCCTTTTCTTATAGAACCTTAATGCTTCTCTAGCATGCAGTGCCAAACTCTATAAATATACTCCTTCAAAACATTTCCTCTATAAACCAGCTTCAAACACCCAAGGCAAACACTTACCAGTATCATTTTTTGTATTGGATATTTTTCTTATTGCCGTGAGAGAACAATATTTTTTTAAAAAAGTAATTTAAAGAAAAAGGGATGCATGTGAGCTCATGATCTTTAAAAGGATATATTCTAACAGTGGAGGAAAGGCACAGTGGTAAGAGTATGAGATGACTCTGACCACAGTCAGGAAGTAGTCTTCTACTGACTTTTTCAGTTACAGCCAGCTCATGATCCCAGTCTATAGGATGGGTCAACCCACATTCAAGGCAGATATTCCTCATTTAAGCCTTTCGGGAAATACTCTCACAACCTCATCTAAGTGATTATAAACCTAGTCAAGTTGACAATAGAGATTAATCATCACAAAAATAATGTGATCCTTTTATTTTTATTTTGTGACTTGTATTATTCAATTGATACAATAAACTTTTGAAAACAGTTTCTTCCTCTTTAACCTTTTAATGCCGTGAGTTATAATAATAAATTTTAATGTACTACCCTGCTCAGTTGTCTAGAATAAATCCTATTCAGTCATAGTAATTAGTTGAATGTATTGCTGAATTTAAGTTTCTAGTATGTTATTAAGCTTCTGGCTTTATATATAAACAAAATTCCAGTTACTTAAAAATAATTTCTGTTCCAGCATTTTCAAGTTGAGGCCAACAGGCTCACACTACCCATATAAAAATGAGTAATTATTTCAAGTAGCTTCTTCAAGTATGCTCTGTAAAGTTGAAAAGCATTCTTTATCTATCCCTTGAAAGGCTATGAAAAGTATCTAGACTGATAGTTTTCTTGGATCTAATTCTTCAGACAATCTTTTGATTTATTTTAAAGTTATTCATGTGTTCATACTCCCTAACTCATTACAGACCAACTTTGGTAATTTGCCAAAATATGCACATATTCACAGTGTGTATTACGCATACATATATCTATATTTATATATGCTGTAATTAGACTTCCAAGTTAATTTGCGTAGACTTTTATGAACTATTTTTATATAATTGATTTAATTTGCATATGTTTGTCAGTACTAATTTATATGCCTTCTAATCTAATTAAATTACTTAAGATTTTTGTCTTTATTATTTATCACAAAATAAGCTTTTGAAATTAAGTATAAATCTTACTCTCTTTCCTAAATTATAGAATCATACTTTAGGTTTTAATCCTTTTCTCCTATATTTCTACTGTTCCTTTTCATTGACTTTACCTGGATCTCTTTTGTGGTATTTTTTCCTCTTAAAGTAGTTGTTATTTTAAAAAGAAAAACATGTATGAGTGTCATATTCCTGAGACATGCATCCTTTTCTTCTTGTTTTCAAATGATTGACACTTTGACTAGCGATAGAACTGGGGCATCACCTTTTCCATCAAATTGCTGCAATCATTGCCTCATTATGTTCTGGCACCTAACATTTCAAAGTAGTCTGAGATCCTCTAGGATATCTTTTTTTTTTTAGATGTCTATTTTATTATTGGTAGATAAACTGTTGTCATTGTTTTAACACAAAGACACCTTGAGAATTCCCTATTCATCCTTGACACTTAGTAGTCTTGCTTTTCATTAAGCTCCCCTCTCAGTCCTAAACTTTCCACACAGCCTATCCATCATTTTCCAAGAGTTGGTCATTGGTATTTTTCTCTCTCCAAAGGTTGAGACAAAAGCCACTTCCTAAACTAGTAAAGCTAAGAGTTAAGTAAGTGATGAGCACTTGCCAGGTGTCATTCTGTGAATACCCTGGGCCATCAGCCAGCTGGTCTGCCCCAATCAAGAACATTAGCCCCTGGATGGCTTCCTTCCAAGCATTAAAGACAACTGTGCTATACTGAGCCATGGAGATGCAGGGGACAAGTTGAGGTTTAATCTCAGTACAATGAGAGTGATGATAGTGGTTTGAGGACAGATTTGCCAGAGCAATACCAACAGTGTTACATGGATTGTTATTAACCACTGTATATCAGTTCTTCTGAAGACTCAAAGAAGAGTCTCAGTGTGGGTTAAGCATGGAAAATCTAATGTGACTCTAAATAACTCTAACAGCTTTGGTGATGAGAGGTAAGAAGACATCCTAATAGCATTGGTCCTTTTCATAGATGGCTATGAAACAAAGGTTTTCATGAGGGTTGGCGGTATCTTATGGGAACACCAGTGTTTTCAAGAATTAGTTAACTGCTGCTCGGCACACCCCTACTAAAATTCACTTCAAATGTATGAATGAAGAAATGCTTCCTAACTTCCCTCACAGAAATACTCCCACGCTTTCCTAGATGAGTAACCTCAAGGACTAGTAATTTAGACAGTTGTTGAATAGGAGAATCACATACGCTTCTAAGATTTTAGCATCACTATGAAGCATAATCAGACATGAGCTCTGAGAAGGAAAGGCCATGAAAAGATGTGGGAGGCTGAAAAACAAGAATAACCTTGAGCAAGTCTACACTGTGCTCCTCCTTGGCATGGATTTTCCATGAACCTTTGTTTCAGTTCTATCACACAGGTGGGAACTAGTATTCGTCGAAGCTGCCGCCGTGCAYATAGTAATAGCAGATGTTGTCCTCTCTCAAAGCTGCCCACAGGCACATAGCAACAAAAGAGATTATCCTCTCTTCAAATTAYTCTAAAGATAATTTCTTTCTTAAGAGAAAGAGAATAAGACCTCRGATTTAAGAAATTCATTTGCACAGCTWTTGGAGTTAAATTGCAAAAATGAAACTATAGGGTTTGAAAATCAATTTCGCAAATCCTATCCTCTGAACATGACATGCTGACTACCCTCATGAACTCACCACAGCTCTGGTTTACCTGGCCCAGGTCTGCCCAAGACCAAGCCAGCCAAGCTGCTGCCACCATAGCTGGAGGAGGTGCTCTTCTGGAACAAGCTCTTACTGAAGCACCACTGCCAAGTGAGAACTGTTGGGATGGGTAGTCATTCTTGTGTGTGTGTGTGTGTGTGTGTGTGTGTGTGTGTGTGTGTGTGTGTGTGTGTGAATATAGCTGCTGGTGGCCCCACACCAGTGCAAGTATGGGGAACATTACTTGAACTTAGTGAGCGATAGATAGATAGGCAGGCAGGCAGGCAGGCAGGCAGACAGACAGACAGACAGACAGACAGGGATAGATATTAGACAGACAGACGGATGGATGGACGGACGGACAAATGGACAAGTAGGCAGTCAGGTAGACAGACAGACCAACAGACAGACAGATAGATATGGATAGATACATGCATGGAT
>BDUI01005590.1:30024-41044 GCA_002335545.1 Apodemus speciosus
AGAGAGAGAGAGAGAGAGAGAGAGAGAGAGAGAGAGAGAGAGAGAGAGAGAGAGAGAGCAGAGAGCTTGCTTTGTAGGCCTTTTCCATAAGTTACATTTCTTTCTTTTTCTATTGAATATTTTATTTATTTACATTTCAAATGTTATCCCCTTTTCTGGTTTCCCCACTGTAAACCTCTCTCCCATCCCTCCTCCCCCTGCTCCTACGAGTGTGCTCACCTACCCACCCACCCGTCTATTCTGGCCTCAGTGCCCTAGCATTCCCCTACACTGGGTTATTCATTGAGCCTCCGCAGGACCAAGGGGCTCCCCTCCCGCTGATGCCAGATAAGGCAGCCCTCTGCTACATATGCAGCTGGAGCCATGGGTGCCCGCATGTGTACSCTTTGGTTGGTGGTTTAGTCCCTGGGAGTTTTCGGGGAGTCTGGTTGGCAGTTGTGGTGGTCCACACCAGTAGGATTTGCTGAAGGAGGCAGAGGCAGGAGGATCACAAGTTTGTAAGCTGACTTTCTAAATAATTCGTATCAGGAATTCATGTAGAAATTAATAGCACCTCTTAATTTCAAGCATTTAAGTTACACATGTATTCTCAAATAAGCACGACTCTGGAGGCTTTGGTCCTTTAAGTCCTGCCCTGTACATCCTGTGCGACAGACAGTTCCTTGGGCCTGTGCCCACTCTAGGGAATTGTGACAAACTGAGTGTATGTCAGTGACTTTCTCCTCACCTCCCCCCACCCCCAGAATGCCATTCAATTCCTTTGGGGCATATTTTTGGAGATGGGTGGTGTTCTCCTTGCTGACCTCCAATCATAGTTCTTCTCCTTGCTCAGGTCCAATCACAGCTCTTCTTGCTGAGCTCCAATCATAGTGTGTCTCCTTGCTCAGCTCCAATCGCAGCACTTCTTGTTTCTTTTAGGTTTTAATCTACAGCCTACTCATTCCTTAAATTTCCTAGAGTGCTTTCCCAACGTCTTTCCATCTTTTTGTTCTTTGCAGAGTTACAGTTGTTTGTTTTTGCAGTGCTGGGATCACATTCGCGTCCTTATGCATGCTAGACCTGTGGTAGACGTGTRCTAGACCTGTGGTAGACGTGTGCTAGACCTGTGGTAGACATGTGCTAGACCTGTGGTAGGCATGTGCTAGTTGCGTGCTAGACCTGAGACACAACCCCAGGTCTTTAATGTTTCTATCTTAAATTATTGATAATTTCGAGTTTGCTGCCAAGCTAAAGCACGCTGTGTTTAACCCTTCTGTGTCCACTGTCTCACAATAATAGGCTTCCATGTTGTCTTCTTTCTCTTCCTGCACCTGTCCTATCTCTCTTACCATACTTGTCACTTCTGCGATAGCCTGACAACTGTGAAGTGCCACATTTATATGAATCTGAAATCCTTTATCTCTTTTGATCAATACAGTTTAGCTGGTTATTTGTATTGTCCTTTTCTCCTTCGAGGAAGCGACTAGTAGTCAAATGTATTTTTCCAGGATGAACCCACAATGGGCTGTCAGGTGGTAATGTGTCTGAGGAGGAGGKTTCTCATGGCCTCTGCACAGAACACGCCTTGCCCTTCTGCCTGATGTCACACACACACACACACACACACACTTTTTCTGTATCCTGGCTTTTGTTAGAGTCCTTCCTGCCAGGAAGGAGGGCTGTGTATAGAAGTTTAAAATTACAAGTTCTAAATTCACCCTTACTTTTTTTATTTGTTTCTAAAAGTTTAGTAATCACTACTTTAAAAGCTTTTTGTCGCACTTGAAGATTGATATAAGCATTTAGCTTCTTTTCTTTTTATCCCACATCTCAGTTATTTTAAATTATTGTGCTAAGGATATCGGATTATTGCCTGAGTGGGTGGGTGTTTGTGTTAATGAGATCCAGATCAGTTGTCTGTTGTGCTTGATGAAGGAGATAGACATCTTTTATTGACATTTTCTACAAAGCATTTACCACCTTTTAAAAATGACACTATTAATTTCGTTGTTATTTGTACAGTTMTTAATTATTCAGGAAAACCACGTCACTGCTCTTGTTTCGTGTGTGCACACCGCTTGGGAGGAGACGGCGAGAAGAGTAGGCTCCCAGGACCGGGGTCKTAGGGGATAATTTCAGGGACTCCCTGTCACATCAAGGACAGCATTGGCTCAGATTTTACAGACATCCCAGACCTGGGATCCTCTGATTCAGCTCGATGACCTTGGGATTCCAATCTTTAATCCATTACTAGTAGTGGAAATGTTTGTTTTAAACAGTGTTTAACATGTTCTATGAAGACAACTGATTTTTATTTTAGGAGACAGAGAGCTATCTTGCTGTAGACTTTTGCCATCCTGCCTCAAACACAGAATTACCTTGGAAGATTTAGGCATTTCAGGCTTACCTTAGGATTCTAATATAATGGGGTCCTATCCTTCAGTTCTTCATCAAATACTCTCCAAGTGATTCCATTGTGAAGCAAGGTTTGGAAGTAACTAATATGAGGCAGAATTCAATGATATAGTAAATTGGAAACAAAAAAGTGAACAAATTGTGTAACTGGTACCTGAACAGTAGTCCCTGGGTGTCCTGGAAGTTTGTGGTAAGGAGGCCTGTAAGTATCACAGTCCTCAGATGCCGACCTTCTATAAAAAGGTGTGGCATTTGTGTGTGACCTGTATGCATTCTCTCACACCCTGAAAGAATGTCAAGATAGCTTTCAGTAGGCAGCACACTGTCAGGGCTCTGTATTGGCAGCTGTGCCAAGTTTGTCAGGGGCTAATGACAAGGACAATGCCTGTATGACATCAGTAAACAGTTTCTGTTTCCTAACATAGCTGTACTGTAGAGCCAGGCTGGTCTGGATCTTGCTATGTAGCCTAGGACATTTTTCTTCCTCAGCCCCCCAAGTGCTAGAACTAGAGACATGAGCTATTATCTGGCTTTCAAATGATTTTCGATGTTGTGGATTTATTTTTTGTTTTTTTTTTTTTTCAGTGCTTGGGTGCAGAGCCCTTGGATATGGTATATACTTGGTTATTGTGACACCTCAGCACGCTGTTCTTATCAGGTTTTGTCTATGAGGCCTCTATTTTTACAATTCTGTTAGAGTAGCATTCTGATATTGATAACTCCATTCCTGTTTGACTCTGGGATGTTTCCCTTTTTCTTTTTTCAAGATGTCTTTTGTTTCTTCCTCCTCCTCTTCTTCTTCTTCTTCTTCTTCTTCTTCTTCTTCTTCTTCTTCTTCTTCTTCTTCTTCCTCTTCCTCTTCCTCCTCCTTCTTCTTTTTCCTCTTCTTCTTCATCTTCTTCTCCTGCTCCTTCTCCTCTTCCTTCTCTTCCTCTTCCTCCTCCTTCTTGTACTTCTCCTTCTCTTTCTTCTTTCTCTTCTTTTCTTTCTTTTCTTTCTCTTCCTCCTCCTCCCCTCCTCCTCCATCTTCTTCTTCCTCATGTTCCTCTTCCTCCTCCCTCCTCCTCCTTCTTCACCTTTCTAATCATCTGCCTTTGCCATACTTGAAACTCTCCCTGTGCTCATGTGCCTCAGCCAAGATGGGACACAATAGCCATAGAATCTACATGACTCTGGATGTTTAAGGCATCGATACTTTGTCTTGCTCTCGGGATGCTATTTGGTTTGTGACAGTTGTGATGATCAAGTAATTCTACTTTTAAATTATTGATGTCTTCTGGTTGAGTGAACAGTCTGTGGGAAAGTATTTGTTTTATGAACAGCTTAGGGTGAAGACCCAAACTCAAAGTCATTAAAGTATTGTAAAAATCACTTTCAGCCTATGTGCATAAGGAATATTTGAAATGTAACTGATTTTACTCTGTAGACCTGGATGTCCTCTTTCCATTATTTTATGTGCATATGTGCATGTTTGCATATATGTATGCAGATGCCTGTGCACTTGCATGTGTATGTGCACTTGTGTGTATGTGCTTGTCTATATGTGCATGCATATGACGATGTGTTAGTATGTGTTCATGTGTGTACATATTGTGTGTATGTCTGTGCATGCATGCCTGTGTATATGTGTATGTGTGTATGTGTGTGTGTTTGTATGCATGAAAAGCCCAAAGTTGATTTGATATGTGTTCTTTGATCACTACCCACTGTATTTATTGAATTGGGGGCTTTCCTTGAACCAGAAATTCACCAATTTCACCTAGTCTAGTTTTCTCAGTAGATCCCCCAGCTCTGCCTCCTGAGTGCTGAGAGTGTAGGCAGTGCCATGACTGCCTGCCTTCTGCATGGTGTCCAGGGATCCAAACTCCAGTTCTCTAGCTTTCGAGTCCTTTATCCTCCCAGCCATTTCCCTAGCCCTAGATCTCACTATGAATAATGCATTATGTGTATGCAAACATCACAAACCGGAACCAGTCTAACACTAACTTTCAAACATTCCTTATGAAGAATACTCCACACTCAGTACATCTGAAGCTATAGCCTTTATAAAAGTGGTTTTCTGCATGTCAACTCTCTAGGATCTTAACACTCTGAGATCCAGGCACAAAATGGAATGAGGGGAAAATATATTCTAGGTTTCTCTGTGGTATAAATCTCCCCAAGGGGTAAAACAAGATTTAGAAATCTAAGATAAATCTTTACTTGGGGGCACGTGTTTCATGCACAGATGTACGTGGGTATGTGCAAGTGTAGTCATGGGCAAACACTTTCATTATATGTGACAACCTTTAGAATGTCCCAAGGGGCCACTGGGCACTGAGTTTCTTGGGTTCCCTCTGTGATTACATCTGTTTGACATAAGGGAGGTGCATGTCAGCTCTGTCAGTCTCGGGGTAACCTGCATAGCTAGGAACAGAGGAAACTTGCGTCTCTACATTAACTGCAGGGCTGTGTATGTTGAACTCTGTGTTATCCTCGCTGGAAGGTGGGTGAACTGGCAATGGGTACAACATTCAAAGATTCTGACTGGGACCATCAAGGACCAACCCTGACCTTAGGAGAAATACCCATGTGTGTGGTAGGTACTTGTCCAGCCACACCTAATGAAATGTCCCAAGTTTTTGATGGTTGGAAACATAATTTAAATATTCCCTTTGTCGTAGCTATCACAACATTTTAATATATTTAATGAAATGTAAATAAAGAAAAATGTTAAAAGATTTTATTTTTCTGTACATGCATGTGTTTGTGTGGATATATGTCATGTGTGCGCTGCTGCCCTTGGAAGCCGAAGGAGCTCTTCAGGTCCCTTGGAGCTGGAGTGGCAGGCAGTCATGAGCTACTATATGTGGCATCGAGAATCAAGCTTGAATCTTCTGAAGGATCAGGAAGGGCTCTTAGCTGCCGAACTCTCTATCTAGCTCCTAATAGAGACTTTCTTTTTTTTAATTAGATATTTTATTTATTTACATTTCAAATGTTATCCCCTTTCTGGATTCCCCTTTGAAAATCCCCTATTCCATACCCCCTTCCCCCTGCTCGCCAACTCACCCACTCCCAATTCCCTGTCCTGGCATTCCCCTATACTGGGACATTGAGCTTTCTCAGGGCCAAGGGCCTCTCCTCCCTTTGATGTACAACAARGCCATCCTCTGCTACATATGCACCTGGAGCCCTGGGTCCCTCCATGTGTACTCTTTGGTTGTAGTTTAGTCCCTGGGAGCTCTGGGGGGACTGCTCAGTTCATAATGTTGTTCCTCCTATGGGACTGGCAGCTCCTTTGGCTCCTTGGTTCTTTTCTCTAGCTCCTCCATTGGGGACCTTGTGCTCAGTCCAGTGGTTGGTTGGAAGCACCCACCTCTGTATTTGTCGGGTACTGGCAAAGCCTCTCAGGGGACAGCTATATGAAGCTTCTGACAGCAAGCACTTGTTGGTATCCACATTAGCATCTGGGTTTGGTGACAGTATATGAGGTGGATCCCCAGGTGGGGCAGTCTTTGGGATGGCCTTTCCTTCAGTCTCTGCTCCACATTTTGTCTCTGTATCTCCTCCCATGGCTGTTTTGTTCCTCCTTCTAAGAAGGACCAAAGTATCCACACTTTGGTCTTCTTTCTTCTTGAGCTTCAGTTGGTCTGTGAATTGTATCTTGAGTATTCCAAGCTCAATAGAGACTTTCTTATCACTGACAGATGCATCCCCTCTTAGGGATGAGGTTAGTATCATTGTGGGTAGAATTCTTCTAAAACGCAGAACTATAAAATAAATTTAGTAATGTGAACACCCATCTTCATATCTGCAAAGTCTTAAGAACACAAAAGATGTTGGAATCTGAAGTTCTTGGTGGTGCTTAATAGATGTTGTCAAATACAGTCTATGCATTTAAATATGGTGTTTTACCATACAGGAAACTAAGATTAAATGTTTATGTAAAACACCCAAGCACTCAACCAACTTTTGATCACTTTTCAAGCCTGATTTTGAGAACATCTCAGAGAATGTATGTGTATGTGTGTGTGTGTGTTTGTGTGTGTGTGTATAATGTCATTTTCAGAGCACTACTGGAGGTTAGGTGCTCTCCTAGGTGACATTTGAGCTTTGATTTTTGGTGGTTTTTAGTGATTTTTTTCGTTGATCCTTGCAGAACTTTATACCCCCTTATAGAAAATGCAGCAGAGGCCTGGAGAACTTTGTCCACTTATTTCAGGGCACATTGGTACATTGTTGGTACGAGCTAGGAATTATGCTCAGAGACCCTCTTGTAGAAACTGTCTCTTACCCCGCCACGCTCTTTGTAAAGCACAGCGGGAAACCTAGGCATTGTCAAGGATTCATGACCTTTGTGAAGGAATTTAAGTTGCCAATTAAATTATGATTTTACCTTGTGTTTATGTGCACATGAGCGCCCGTGTGCATTGTTCTGGTGGGTGAAGCACGGCGGTCATATACTGTCTACATTTTCTGCTGGCTTTTAGCTTCATTTATAGGTAATGAGGGGGGAAATCAGAACTGTATATCAGAACCGTTTTGTTATTAGGTATAAAAGCTACAAAATGATTTGTAAAGAGGTAAAATTATGGTTCCTTTCAGCAAGCTTAACTTGAGTATTTTACACCATATATATTAAAGCATAAATTTAACATCACTTACCACACGGAAAATACCAGGAGCAGAGAGAGTGGACCGTCTTCGGTTGCTATAGGAACCATTTACTGTCTAAGTCTCTGAGTGGTGAAAATCACATCCATTATTGTTTTAGTTGGTTACGTGTCTACAGCTGCATCCATTTGACAAATCTAAGTGTTCAGACAGAGATGGCCGAAAGCCTTCCGGCCTGCATGGTGTGTTTCAGCCTGGTGAGGTTTCGGGTCACTCCAATTTAAAGAGAAAGGCTTACTTTATGTCCCCCAAGAATATCTAGGGAGATCCTGGAACGAGCTAATTACCCGAAGTCATTTACTGATTTCATGTAACTTGGTCAAAGACTCTGGTGAATTTTTGGGGGACGAAGCTGCAGAAGTTAGGGTTGGGGGGCGGGGCTTGCTGCGCAGCAGCCTTAAGACTGGGGTTAGAACACTGGGCTTTGAGTTTGGACAACCAGTCAGGTTGGATCCCTTCAGAGGGTAGCAGAGAGGCTTTGGCATCTTCCACAGACCTAAGAACTCTAATCCTCCAATTCTCACAATGCTGCGTTTGTTTTTCTCATGTTTATCTCCGGACTTCTAAGAATCCAAGGCCCTCCTGTGAGATAGGAAGGTGGGCGTGGCCCTCACTCAGATCCCCCAGGGGAAAGCTTTGGATGGTAATAGACTTTGTTGCTCCTCTGCAGTTTAGCTGTGACTTAATTAACAAGCAGAAAAGGCCGAGGGCTGTAGAAACTAGATCTGCTGAGCTATCTGGCGATTCCATTTAGATCATGTAAGCTAAATGGGAGGAAATTTTGCCTGCACCGCTGATGGTCCTTAGTGGCCTCCACGATTGAATGTCCTCATCATCTTGCAGCGCAGCCTGCTTGAACATGGGTAAGCACAACTCTTCGTGTTGTAGGGGACAGGACAGTATCCCATCCCCACCCGAGTGACTGTGCGAGGAGGCCCCTGTCTGCCATCTACTGAGCTCAACCCGCTCTGAGCAGTTCCAAAACGCCCGAGATGGATTAATTTACTCCAACTGCCGCTCACTTCCCAGGTCTCAATTTCCTTCAATCATCTCCCTGATTGTGGCGTACATATTCCGGAAAGCCTTGATGCAACTCCTTCTCATGCGTGGTAAATCACACTCATTTAGAAGTTCTCGAGTGAGCCCGGAGTCCAGGTTGCAAGGATAATTCAAATTACTATCAGTACTTTATCCTGACTTGCTCACAGTGGAATAAGTACACTTTAAAATGTTTCAGGACTCACAAAGGGTCACATTTACCAGTTCTTATCAGGCCCCTGTCATTATAGGCCTTTCATGAAATTCCACAGAAGTTGGAGCCGCAGTCCTTTGACTGCCCGGGCCATGTGATTCTCATGTCCTGCCTTCTCTCTTGGATGTCTTCCATGATGGACTATATCACAAAGATCGTGCTGGATCCCTCTTCTTGGTCACTATGCACTGTGCTGTCATTGTTAAGAGGCAGTCAGCGGTGTTTAATGGGGCTGCCTTTCATCTTACACCCCAGAAAAAATGGGGAGAAGTCACTTGAGCAACCTCCTAGCTTCACCCCAAGATGCATTCTCATTGTTCAGCTGTTCAAACATAATAAGGTGGCCCTACCAGATGCCCTGACTTCTGGTAGTGCCCAAGGTTTTAACACATTGTGCTGCCCAGTCTCTACTACCACAGAAAAGGTTTCTAGGGAGAGGGACTCAGAAGCCCTGTGACCCCAACTGTTACTAGGATCAGAGCAGGCCATCACTCCTCAAAATACCAGTTAATTCCAGCCAAGGGAAGCAACTCTGGAGACCAAAGGGCTTCTGGAAATGAAATAATTTAATCCTCCAGTCTCCCTGAAAACCAGTTACTGTTTTAGTTTGTCTCTCTGTTCATGTGTCAGGCAAATGTGGCTAGTTCAGGAGTCGTCCTATTTCTATGACAAGTTCTGTCTCTTCTGGCCTAAGGAACTAGCATGCTCACTGCAGTCTGCTAGGGGAGCATTTTTCTACAGCTCATCCACAGTACAGAGTGATGGCCAAGATCTCTCCCTCCTTTTCTTCTCTCCCTCATCCATTCTTCCATTAACCTAGATGTGGATGCTCCTCAAGCCTTTGTCTTTGAACCAATGGGTTCATCTTGAATCTAAGGTGCCTGCTGGACTTTCCTGACTCATCAACAACAAGGAGCAAGGAGACTCGCACTAATGTGTAATGCCAGGATTTCAGGGAATGGGAAGAAAAATCCCCATATGGGGAGTGTCCCCCCCCAGAGGCCAGTTCACCCTTTYCTGACATTTCTCCTTTCAGTCTGTCCAGTCCCCCTGTCTGTGCCTTGTCTGTCCCTCCAGGATTCCCTCTCCTGTTGCTTCTTCCACCCCTTTCAGACCCTTGATGCATGGAGGCTCCAGCCTGAGCACAGTTCATCACGACCGCCCACCTTTTCTCCTGGACATGCCTCCGGTTCTAGTTTTAGTTTCGCCTTTCCTTTTGCTCCTCCTCCAACTCAACCTCAACTCTAGCCCGAATCAGGATACTTAGCATTTGGTTCCAAGATAGGATTTATAGATTTGTACAAAGTTATTGGTACTGACACAAGAATAAATGGTGTTCATCACCTGAGATTAATCCAATAGATATTTAAGTATGCTTATGTAACCGCCCCTCCCCCATACATCTCAGTGGCACCTACTGACTCTTTTCTGATATAGGTTTCAGTACTCCCTTTTGGGAAACCCTGCACTTATATTTCCTTAAGGTGAACATTTCAAGGATCCTCTTTATCTTGCACAGAGGTMAGCATATTGTATGCCTTGGTGTCTAATAGGAGTCTTTTTAATGTAAGTATTAATGYATTCACCGACAGTTTCAAAATATATAGTTCCTACATTCTGTTCATACTCCTCCCCCTGCCCCCGTGTCCCTTGTGCCCTCTCATTCCACTAAAGCCCCCTTCCCACAATCCTCTTCACRCACTCTTGGCTTTTTGTTGGCTTTGTATATGTGTGACTTTCTGGGTTTAACCAGAGCTATGGCCTTGGGCATGGGTGTGGAACCTTCCACTGGAGCAAAGGTAACTCAATAGCTATGCTATTACTTARAYCAAAGGTTTCTRTTGGCCCAATAKGCATGGTGTGCAAGAGCTCCAGGGGGACCACTGGGGACCTCCCCAGACCATGACCGGTGGTCCAGTCCCACTCAGGCCCTGAGCTGTCAYTGCATCTGCTGYGAGGCCATGATTACCCATGTCCCCAAGACCTCGTTTCCTGCTTGGCTCTGCTCCCCACTGTCCAGTTCCTACCTTCTGTCTGCTTCCTTTTCTGTGACATTCCCTTCAGACTTGGAAGAAGGATGGCTAGTCCCTTAAGGACTCAACACTCAATAGCCATTTTTAAAAATAATAAAAGTGAGATTAATTTTTTTATTAAAATTCTACCTAGTAAGAAAAATAATTTCATCCTATAAAAGCCACATGGTRCCACAAAATTAAATAGAAGCATTCAGTTGAATATTTGGATTCTCATAATCAAAGTTCTTATTATATGTATGTTTTATTCATAAGTTACCCAATAATCTATAAGATACTAAAATGTCTGCAGACCTCACAGAATGTTTAAAGAAAGATATAAACTTATCTGTGAGGGTTGGGACATCATCTCAGATTTTACTTAAAATAAAACTTGACAATGAAAACAAATCTACAGTATACTAAAGTAATGGTATTTGTCTCTAACTGATTCAGTTGTACAGTTTTTAAGTTGCCTTTTTTAAAAAACTCAAATGGAAGCATTCAGGTTTTGCCATTTAGGATTAATAGGGTTCATTTAATGTAACATAGTTACTAATGTAATATAACATATAGTGTAACATTTCACTAATGTAACATATTTAAGGATGTTCCACATTGTAGCATTTGTCAGAACTTCCTCCTTTCTGAGGCCAAATGAAATTCTCTTACCTGTGTGTATGTCAGGCTTGGCTCATTAATTCTC
>BDUI01005591.1:63546-74639 GCA_002335545.1 Apodemus speciosus
TCTTCTTTCTCTGCCCTAACTGAGGAACTTAAGGACCTTCAACAGGTGGGACAGAAACTTGGGGATTCTAGTGATGCCTCAGGGGGGATTAAGTGCTCCCAGGAAAGACCCTGGCTACAACAGGAGGATGTCAAAATGTCAAACGATCCAGATTATTGACTGAAGAGCCCGAGCTCATCATTTATGTTTTAATTATGTTCATAAATCAAATGTTATAACTTACCAAATTTTCTCTGAAACGGAACCAGACTCCAAGATTTATCTTTAAGTAATGAGGTAAAGCCTAGTACATTTTCTGGGGAATCATTTTATGCCTCGGTTGGTGTCGTCAGGCACGAGGCTAAAAGCCAGATGACACTTTCTACCCAAGTGCAATAACCGTCCAGCAACATATCGCTCAGAATGGCTTAATGTCATTATAAAATGGAACTGCTATATAGAAATAAGAAAACAGATAGGCTGTGCACTTAAGGAGCATTACACTTGTAGCGCTGCATCAGCAACAGCCAATCAATTAGGTAGAAAGATCTGAGGTTTTCATAATACACTGTAATTTCTTTTAARCCCTCTACAATACACTTAGCAAGACTGCTACAGTCAAAAAACTTGTTTATTAGTCAAAGTTGCACAAAGGGTTAAATACCAGGAGGCCATAGGGCACACTATAGTAGCAACCAATTAAAAAATAATTTTAGGAAGACACTCTGATTTGATGAGACATTCCTTAAATGTACGTTTCCCTTGTCTATAAAGGTGGAATATAAAAGGAAACTCTTAAAGAGGTCTGAATGGCTGGCTGGCAGATTACAATTGATTTCATGCCAGTCTGACCTTGTACTGTTCTGGGATCTTCTAAAAAGATGAAACTCAAGATTCTGTAACCTGTATGTCAATTTCCTATGCATATGAAGAGGCACAGGCTCCTCTCAGAAGCCGGACCTTAGCCTATCAGGTCTGTGATCCCCACCCCGTGTGACTAGGATGCCATCTTTGCCACGTGGCAGAGAGCAGAAGAACTGAGGCCAGGAGGAATGTCCGGATACCTCAGCAAACGATTTATTATCCCAGGGGCACCTGCAACCTTCCCTCTTTTCCCCAGAAGTTYTAAATCAGGCATGCTGACATCAAATGTTCTTTGACATGGCTACTACAACCAGGCCCAAGGGCTTTGCATGAAATGTCTACCTGTAACTACAAGGGTTTGAGCACAAATCTCCAAGTAACATGCTTCATTTTCATCTAATGTTCAGAAACATCCTGGGTGTGGGGTTTGATGCCTGCAGATCAAGGGCTCACATTTCCAGGCCCCACCCCCAGGGCAGCACCAGTAAGGCTGCTACCAGTCTGGCTAGGAGAGGGTCTGGGTCAGTCAGTCCCTGTGCATTGGAGCTTGCAGGAAGCGGTGGCTGAGGAGTCTGTCAATCATGGAGGATTACTGCAGTTTGGAGTAGAACAACAATGCAAAGATTAACCTGAGATTTGGTTCGTATTAGAAGCTGTTTGAGCGCAAAGCCAAAATCAGCCCCTACAATTCGGTTGTCTAAAGTGCCGAGGGAAGACAGCTTTGTAATGAGAAGAGGGCAATGGAGGGCACCCAAGGAGACTACACACGCCTGGCTGGGAGCAGGTCCACAGCGCTCCCAGAGAAGGGAAAGAGGGCACGCTGTAAAGTGTTTGCTTTTCTATGGCCTGAGACATCAGTGAAAATTTCCCCAGCTGGTTGTTTGCTCTCTAGGTAAAAGGTATGTGTTTGTATGGTTTGCAGCACTTAAAATCATACTTCATACCTGTAACCCAACAGCTGGGAGGCTGAAGCAGGAGGATTTCCATGAGGTGGACATCAGCCTGAGTTACAGAGTAAGTTCTGGGAAGCCTGGGTTACTGAGTGAGACATCTGCTTCTAAACAAACAAACAAACAAACAAACAGACAAAGGAAAGTAAAGAAAGGACATAAAAATGACCAATTACACTTCATGAAAAGGGATGGGCTATCATAAGAGATTAAGATGGGCAGGAAACAACCCTGCTTGGAGTATTGGCAGTGCCAGACAATGCCATCTCCCCCTGATGAACCCACTAGGTGTTTAGTGGATGTTAAAATTACTGATCAGAACAACAGAATCACGTTGTATTCCACGCCCTGGAGAAACCCAGTTCTGTTGACAAGAGGGTCCATATTCACAGAGTGCTTCCGCATAGCTTTGAAGAAATCTTCAGGATCAGAAGTAAATGTTACTGAACAATGATGCTCTGTGATAAGAGAGGGCTTTTATTTTGCTTGGCTTTTAATACAGCACATACAGGGGKTTTTGTCTGCATAGATAGATGTCTGTGCACTGCATATGTTCCTAGTGCTCACAAAAGGGCGTTGGATCTCTTGTAGCTAGAGTTACAGATGGTTCTGGGCTGTCATGTGGGTACAGGGAACCAAAAACATAGGTCCTCTGAAAGAGCCATCACTGCTTTAACCACTAAGCCACCTCTCCAGCCATCTTGTCTTCTTTTTAAAACCCAGGCAATTACAAGGGTGCCACAGCCTTGTACACAGGAGACATTTAACAATGTATCTGTAAAAGGAGTGACTAAATCAGGAGGAAAATCAGAAAAGCAGGAAGCATTAGGTCATGGCTTCTGTGCTAGCTCTACCACAGAGGAAAATAAAAGTAACAAGTGCACAAGTCATCTGTGGGTTTGCCTGATTTGAAGGTCAAACCAGTTCCCCAAATTTGAGGACCAGCCTAGGTAATCTGACTGTCGAACCTGCATTTTGGGCACTGATACCTGGCATTTCTGGCATCTCTAGGGAAGAATTTTGCTTGACTATTCTTTTTAAATTTAAGTCATTTAACCTTCTGCAGAATCAGAATCCTATGGTGAGCTAAAAACTACCAGGCAGAGTGCATATTAGGAGACTTGCTTCACTATGTAAGAACTGCATCTGTACACCAAACTAGAGCCATCTTTCATCCACTCAGCTCAGTGAGAGCAGCACTGGGTTGTCTGTGGGGCAAAGGCCTTTCTCCCAGGGGTCATTCTCAACTTGCCCAACCCTGCCTGCTTTGGTCCTGTGCACTCTATTACCCACAGCCCACAGGAAACTTCCGGGAACTCCGAGATGTCCCTGGGCTGTACTTGTACAAAGCATGATAGGTTACAAACTGGATTTCAATCAGGGRTCTCTCTGCCTTGATTGTTTCTCATAAGGAATATTAACCACTGAAATAACGTCTCTGAAACCCAGATCACTGATCTATACATATACTGGAGCCTGTTGGACACAGATCCCAGAGACCAGACAGTAACAGGCCCAATCTGAGAACACAGCAGGTTCCACTTTAAGAACACAACCTGGGAACAGAATTAACCTGGGAGAGCGGGAGGAGCAGAGCAGCTGCTATTGGAAGCTTTCTCCTCCAGTCCAAACAGGAGAGATTTCGCAATTTCCAGGTTTTTCATCCTCCATCACCACAGGGCGCTATCAATATCACAGAAACATTCATTTTGTCACAGATAAAGAACAAATTTTGATCATCTCTCCAATGCCCAATTTTCCTCTAGTTGAGGGAATGGGAGGCAGGCGTGCGGGGAGAACCACCTACCCTTCTCTAGACCTTGGATGGATGGGGATATGGATTAATAAAATACCTGGCTACATCCAGTCAATAAAACTCATTTTGAGAACCATGCACACGTACGCGATTAGCTGTCAGGTGGTAGTCTGGGCAGGGGAGATGCTCCAATACCGTAGCTTGTTTCACTTTTCCCTGCAAGACTCAGCCCTTCATCTGTTTCTCTCCTTTTATAAATGGACAAAACCCAAACAAAATGACGATGTCTTGCAAAACATTCTAAAGAGCAAGCCTGTGGTGGGGAAGATGGAAGGCACCCATCTCTAGAGCAACGCTTTCTGTCCRTCAGCACGGCACTCAGAATTCCATACTGGGGGTCACAGCTTCCCTTTGAATTCCCAGCTATTGTCACCGTGTGTTGCCACCTTGATGCTATTTAGACAGTTTTCTTCTAGCATGCAGACAGTGAACTGGTCTCATTTAAACAGGCTGCTCTGTGACAGGAACACATTCCCTCAGATCTGGAGCTGAACTAACGGTGCTACAACTGCAGCACACTCTACTCTAATCAACCATGGTGTAAACCTGGGTAACACACCTATAAGGCGTTTGCAAGACGGGGAAGGAAAAAAAAAGCACAGAAGGACTTTAGGGGTCATACAGCTCGGCATATTCAAAAGGCACAAGCGTTCTCTGCATAGCTTCTAAGAAAGCGGAGCTCTGAATTCTACCTTGCTAACGTAATTATTTTCTGTTTTAAACATTTAGCTGCATGCTGCTGTGCCCTTGCTGGGCCTCAGAATGAAAGCTAGCAAACTAAGAGCCCTACTGTACGCTCTTCATTCTCAGCAATGCTCCTATGAGAAAACCTTATTAATGAGCTTGCAAACGAGCACCCCACAGGAGAGTGTCACAAACAGGAGCGGCTAATGCCCCAGAAAATCAAATAACTGAACACTTGGCTGATTGTGGTGCCTTTCATATTTATAATAAAAAAGAGGAGGGGGGACTTTAATTCACTGATTCTGGAGGGGTCAACACCTTGCTGAACAAAACAACTCATTTATTTATGTTCAGAAATCTCCAGATGATAAATTACATTGATGTTAATCACTTCAATGCATACTACACAATTAATATCTGTACTCACCAAAATTTAAGGGTTATTAAAAGTATGACAGTACACACATCTGGCTGAYTTTTCACATAATTGGGCACAACAATTTCTCCTGGTACCACAAATAGAGGTGCTAACAAACAAACACTACAAATACTGGTTCAATTAATTAGGACTTGAATCCACAAGACAAAAGAAGGGAGGCCCAGTTACAGCTCAAACCTTTGTCTACTATGCAACATGGAGGACTCCATCTTAAAGGGAGAAATACATTCCTCCTTTTCTTTTACCACCCCTCTCTCTGTCTCCTTTCAAGCAGAATGGTCAACAGCACAGTGACAGAAATTTCATTTCTCTCTGAATGTCATTTGTAAAGCAGGACCTAACTCGTATAGAATTCTACCACCAGTCACTTAGCCCTGCTCATGGCCTGGTTGACATTCATCATCTTAGAGGGGCAGAGAGCTCATCCCATGAACCTTCCTTGTCCAAAATTGGCCAGGATGAAAACAACTAAGGCTAATAAGCGTACTGAGACTGATGTGCCCTCCAGGCCTTCTAACTTGAGATGTAAGTGGGGCTGTGAAGGGGTTCACTATTTCCTGGTGACAACATGATGATCCCTGATGATATTCTGAAGAAATCTTCTTAGCTTACAAAGGAGAAGACATTTAAAAAAAACAATGGTATATTTCAGATTTTTTAGATTAAATCACATATGAATAAAATTCATAATTTTATGGCTTTTAACATGCAGATCATAGTTCGGTTAAAACAATAACGTGGCTTAAGGTAAATAGGTCTTATCAGTGATAGAAGAAATTAGAAAAACTCGATTGGGTAGAGGAACTCCTTATATTGCAAGCAAAATGTGGTGACTGATTTAATTTGCCTCCCACCACAGTATATTGATATCAAAGGAGTTTTTAGGGGTTATAATTTCAGGGACTAGAGTCAACTTAAAAGGGGGGAGGGGAGAAGCCCACTGTTATTCCTCATGGGTATCTTTAGTAATTCAGTGTCTACACAGACTAAGAATCCTATCCCTTCCCTTAGACAGTGATGCCTGTCTGCTGAGAAAGAACTGCTGTGAGGGACTGGAGCTGAGTTACCTCCGCTGGCTAACAGCTGACTTAGGGCCTAATGCACCTGGCCTTTAGTCTTGGGGGCAGGAGGCTTTTGATAGGGAAGAGCTACTAGTGTTCAAGGAGACTCAAGTTGGTTAGGAATGAAGACTTGCTGGCTGACTTCACAAGGGTCAGCACAGCTCTGGGAATGGAATGGTATTCATAGACTGAAGGGCCAAGTGACTTTCTTAAGTTCTAGGAGTCTTAATTAAGATTACAAACCAGCCCCCTCCCCAATTCCCTTTCTGAATTATATAAAGTGCTGCAATCTATACCAGTCCTTTATACAACATGTTTTCTATCTATCTATCTATCTATCTATCTATCTATCTATCTATCTATCTATCTATCTATCAAAAGCATCAAGAATATAATGTTTATATAATTTTAGTTGAGGGAAGAACAGAATCAGCTACAAAAGGCTGTCATGGTGAAATGGTCAGTAACTGCAGACTCATTTTTTGAAGGTGTTACAGTGACTCTCCTGAAGGGAGGAGCCCACAGTATTTTGTTAGATTGGAGTCAAATGGATTCCGATATAAAGCTGTATTCATTTTCTTGGAAGGACAAACCCCTCTTGAGTCTACAGAAAATGAAAACAAGGCTAGGAATCATTACCACATTTTCCAGGGGTAGGAGGTATACTGCTTGAAATAGTCTGCATTTGGCAGTGAATGTAATTTTGTAGGAGGGAGGGGCTATACTCCATTTAAAAGATACTCCAGGAAACTATTTAAAGGGTTTAGGGGTGGAAACTGGGTGGATATCCACTCAGGACTCACAAAGGAGCTAATGTATTATTAAAGCTAATGGGCCCCTACAAGGAAYGTTAATGGATATTAAGTTTGCTTAAATGAATTACATATTAACAAAGTCACAAGAAATCTAGTATCTGCCAATTTAGATAATATCTGATCATTTCTGTTTTCCCATTATAGGGACATTACACCACAATAGTTTTAGTGATATGAAAATTATAAGCATGATGCTCATAATGAAGCTATATAATGAAGTAGAGGAAATGAATTAACAAGAAAAACCTGCACCCTGTAATATAAATTGAGCCATGCTTGCAGGGCAAGAAGAGGTTGGGACAAGATGGTCTCTTATAAGCAAGTTTATAACTTGTTCTACTTGGACAATTTAAATACATAATAAAAAGGGTATCAGCTGAAAAATGGCTTCCAAAGGCAAATTCAAGCCCCCAAAACTCATGAATATGGCCTACTTTGCATGTGTAATCTTAAAGGTCTCAAGATGAGAAAACTCTGGATCATCYGGTTGGGCCCTAAACTCGGTGACAGTGTGTCTCTGTATGCTGGACAGCCTGCTGAGTGATGGGAATGGATTACGAAGCGTCACCCAAGACMATCAGAAAATACAGGTAATTATATTACAATTCTTAACAGTAGCAAAATTAACAGTTATAAAGTAGCAAYGAAAATAACTTTAYGGTTGCTGGGTCACCATAACGTGAATAACATAAAGGGTCACAGCACCAGGAAGGGTCACAGCACCAGAAAGGCTGAGAACTGCCCTAATCCCTTGGGGGACTCCCAGATCACTTGCCCTATAAGAAGCAGAAAGGACCCCCTCTAAGGTCTTGGAGGGAAGGTGGTCCAAACCTCTTTGCTGATTTGCTCCTTTGGCATTTAGAATTGTGAGTGGATCCCTGTGGTTTTGGGACAGGCCTGTGGCACTGCCAATTGTTACAGTGGCCCTAAGGCACTAACATAAGGATTCCCAGTTGGCAATGTCTTTCCCCCATCAGATCCCTAATCACTGCTCACCCACCCGAGCCCTGGCAACACTGTCCACTAGACATATTGCACTGCATCCTGGGACTTCCRCAGGCCAGACTACAGAAGAAATCTTTTGATGTAAAGTGAGAGAAGATGGTCACTYGGTCACAGTCTTGGAGGTAGCATGGCTTTGGACAGAAAGATCACTCCATCCTCTGCAACTGGAGCAGAAGGGTTTGGGGGAGAAGACAAGGAGACCTCTTCTTTAGTTCACAAGGGATGGTTAGGGACAGTCTCACTACCGGTAGTATAGCATTATGGATGAAGTTTAACTTTCAACTCTTCTTTCTAACTAAAGCTAAATAGAACATGCACTTTAGAACAAAATGTTGGTATGAAATGGGAATAAAATGTAAACATCCAGTGTTTATGATGAATTAAAGAGAGAAGRGGAATCACTGAAGACTTTGTTGGCCTGGGAATGAGGACAGTCAACACTGAAAGATGCTGATTTTAAGTCACATTAAAGCAGACCGGCACTCTTGTAGCTTCATGTTTGAGTTAGACGCAGTAGCTTTACATTCTCATTGGCACTTGGTAATACAGTAGCATTTCAGCACAATGATCTTTCGATTACTTTTCTACCAAAACAACAGAGGAAAAACCCATCTACACAACACAAAATGTATACAGACTTCCAATGAATGACGGCCAAGGAGCTTCTAAGCACTGGCCTCAAAACAAGACCCTTGGCTACTCACACTGCACTTCTAGGTACCGCTGGGTCTGCAGGTTTCCAGTGACGGCAGGGTGCTCCACCTGACAGATAACTGGGACCCCATCGTCCTCCTTGTGCACCTTCAGCATCAGCTGGCTGGTCACCGTGTACATGTCCGACCACTCTTCCACCTCTGATTTGCCTGTGGGAGACAAAACAGATCACGGCCTTCTTNGGAATCACTGAAGACTTTGTTGGCCTGGGAATGAGGACAGTCAACACTGAAAGATGCTGATTTTAAGTCACATTAAAGCAGACCGGCACTCTTGTAGCTTCATGTTTGAGTTAGACGCAGTAGCTTTACATTCTCATTGGCACTTGGTAATACAGTAGCATTTCAGCACAATGATCTTTCGATTACTTTTCTACCAAAACAACAGAGGAAAAACCCATCTACACAACACAAAATGTATACAGACTTCCAATGAATGACGGCCAAGGAGCTTCTAAGCACTGGCCTCAAAACAAGACCCTTGGCTACTCACACTGCACTTCTAGGTACCGCTGGGTCTGCAGGTTTCCAGTGACGGCAGGGTGCTCCACCTGACAGATAACTGGGACCCCATCGTCCTCCTTGTGCACCTTCAGCATCAGCTGGCTGGTCACCGTGTACATGTCCGACCACTCTTCCACCTCTGATTTGCCTGTGGGAGACAAAACAGATCACGGCCTTCTTCTTTTCTTCCCGCCCCCAACAGTGTTATTTTAAGGTACCAGGATGGCAATGTCATAGGCCAGGGCAATCTGGGGCCAGAGACCTTATAAAATGGTTATTTCTCTTAGTTTCATTCTTTTCAGCCTTGAATAACAGTGGTTCAGATGTATTCCAAACCTAAGCAATACATATTATTTTAATTAAAATATATTATGTATATTTCTTCTACTTTGGAACTTCCTACCAAGCTAGTTACAGGTTCGACCATTTTGACACTTGGCTGCCTGTGGCATTAGGAGGAGGAAGAAAAAAAGCTTTTTACTCGTACAACCACGAAAACTTCAAATATCTACAAGGCTGTCATGCCACTGAAAACCCAGGATGAAGTCCAAATCCCCTAAGTAATTTCGTCAGCAGTGGAGACAAACACAAGCCCCACTGCCTACCCCCATTATCCACAATTAAGAGGAAAAGTAACTAAATGGATTTATATAATTGAAATTGTAATTGAAATGTTTAAACTCTGAGACTTCTGGAGGACCACAAGAAATGCAGTGGCAGTGGGCTAGAGCAAAGATAGATATAGGGCTTTGGGCCAGATGGGAGACAAGTCCAAGAACACCCAGAAAAGGAGGGAGAAGGCTTCCGGAGAGAGTGAATAGGTCTAGGCAGTCCCTTTCTGCACCCAGCACTCCCAAAGCATGGCACACCATTAACTCTCTTTTAATGTTTTGTACGTATCAGTCTACATTTAATGGCTCGATTCACTTAGACAGAAGCAGAGGGGAAATAAAAGCCTTCCTTCTAAAAGCATTACCTAGGAATAGGAGTTTAAGACAGAACGAGCTTTTGGAGGTTTGCTGGTCTCCTTTTCTGGATATAGACTTCCACAGCGCCTTCCTAAAAGGGCCATTTTCTTCCTCACACTGCTTATGTATTTAATGAGCAAACATATAGCACTTATTCTGTTTCTAGCACTTCCTCAATGCTTTGTAAATATTCATTCATTTCATCTTCATAATAACCTAATATAATTGTCCCCTTTTTGGAGGAAACTGAGGCACATGGCTAAGTATTTCTGTTAAACGGAGGTGAACTCCAGAATCCTTTGTTCAGGCATTACTTTCAGGGCAACCTAGAAAAGAAAYGGAGCCRATGGCTGCCAGCTGTGAGAGACAGGATAAGCAATATAAAATGCCCAAATAGGGGCAGGGCTATAAAAGCTGCCTGTAGGGCCACGCARAAGTCAGAGACTTTGCAGAAGAAAGTCTCTGCAAACTGGATGCAAACTGGGCAACAGAATTACATATTTATCAGCAAAGTCATCTTTGCAAATTCATAATTAACAWAAGCTCTTAGTCTGCAATGCACCCAGTTTTGCAGGAGAGCACATGCCCAYAGCTGATTGATGGTGTGATGCATGCTAGAATGAAAGCACAGCATGAAAACGTGGGGTTCTGAGCCWTCAACTCACCATAAAACAGGGTAAAAGCAGTGAAATTTGAGGCACAGACAGAGACAGCCTCAGACTTCGGGATATCCCCGACACAGTGACACAGGCTCTTCCTGGTCTGAAGCATTCACATTTACAGTTTGGCTCACCACCAAATCTCAAAACCACAGAGGGGTGGATATGAGTGAAGGCAATGAAACCCATTCCGTTCTGGACTCAGATGTCTTTGCTAATTGATTAGAAGCCATATCTGAATGGATAGTTTTGGTTCAGGAGCAATTGTTTGTAATTTCCACAAAGGCCCACTTGCTCGAGTCAAGTGCTAGCTAACTGCTGCACGCCTGGGCGGTCTCCATCATACCTTTGAGTTCCTTGTTCCCTTTGAACCACCTGATGGTCGTAGCCGGCTTGCTGGCCATGGCAGTGCAGTTGACTTCAATCTCCTCCCCTTCGACTGCCGTGTCTTTCTGGATATCGATCATCAAGTTACGTGGAGGRACTACAAATTAAACACACATGCTTTATAAGCACGGGGACCGGTTATGGACAGACTCTCCTCTTCCTTAGGAATCAGCGTTTTTGTTACCAGTAAGGAGGCAGACAAGGGACACTGCTGATGGGATCACTTCCAGATGACAAAATAAACTGCCA
>BDUI01005594.1:69389-84052 GCA_002335545.1 Apodemus speciosus
TGAGAAATTTGGTCTAACAGTCTCATTTGCTTCTTGGTAAATAGAAAATATACTATTTTTGGTAAAGAGAAACCTGTCAAGGCAATGTTGCTGTTTTTTTCAAGAGCTTAATATTTTCTAGGGTGAATCAGATCAATGATTTTGTTAATTACAACATAAATACAATAAATGAATAAATAATTATTAGATAAATTACACATAATTTAAAATACTTTTACCAAAACAACATAGAATCAATTAACTTTATCCTGCTATATAGTGTTTTTTTAATCTTAAATTAAAAAAAAAACTTGCACAAAAAGTTTGGTTTTTTTTTTTTTTTGATTAAAAGCACTGATGTGTCAATACATATGTATATATATGTAAACAACACATATACTTATTCCAGGAGAATATACTTTTAAATATTTAAGGCTTCCCTGTCCAATCAGGTTCAACAGTGAAGGTCACAGCCAGTCAAGCTCTGGAAATATACAAAGACCTGATGGCCAAAGCAAGGTTTTGAACTGAAGGATTAAAGAAAGAGACATGCAATGAGCAAAGACAATGGCTGCTGAGGAAGTCAGAGGGAGGAGGTGGCATCAATAACAAATTTCAAGAGAATTAGCAAGGATGCCAGAGGCCATGAGTGCCGGCCCTCCCCCAGCTACCCCAGTCTCATAAACACAAAACAAGACCATAGAGGAGAATTTTCTTTTAAGAAACTGTTGGTATTTTGCTTGTCTCAGTGAACTGTACTGATTTTCACGGTTTTGTATTGCTTGGTGGTGGTGGGATTTAATGAGGGTCTTGCACCAATGTCAGGAAGCTGGGAGACTGGGCTCCTACCATCAGAAACACGGTCTTTATGGCCAATACTAGGCAGTATTTGCAGAAAGAATTAAAAAGACTTTGGTTTCTGATATTTAGCGGGGACAGGRTTTTCAGATTTCTACATTTAAAAAATATCTCCCTAACAGTTATTCTATTTCTTAATCTTCTTGTGCAAGAGTGCCTAGACAGCCTGTCAGCAGCTGAAATTTAGGAGGCAAACCGGATTTACATACACTAAACATGAAGGGAGGAGGCCCACCAACCAGCCCTGCACCAGCTGGTTCACCAGCAGCGAGGCRTGCTCTCATGTGGYGCGAATTCACAGGTCTAAGTTAACAAACTGCACCAGCACTCCGCCACTACTACCTATGCGAACACGTCATAGGCACAGTGGAGTTACAGAGTTCAAAAAGTAAACAGAATGCCGGATTTCTGTGTTTTCAGTGATTTCAACAACACTGCATGTCACCTGGGAATGGTCACACCAACTTCTATTGCAGAGCAGGTAATACAGAGAGTGTGATGATAGTTTAAAGTGTGTATGTGATTTCACAGTGCAGTGACAGGAAGACAGAGACCAGGGGTGGGTTATCAACGAGCTAAAGCAGTGATAAGACTGGCGCACATTTCAAAAAAATCCATGGTGTGACTGCCCAGGCGCGGGGAAGCCGAGGACAAAGTGCTGCCGGTCAAGGAACCAGTGAGAGAGCCGGAAAGGGAATGGTTCTCAGCTGTGCTGGAATCAAAACTTGACCGTGGTCTGTGGAGGCCGGCAGCAGAACAGGAGCGCTGGGGTGTTGACGAACCAGACCTCTGCTCCACCACCTCATCTGAAAGGACCAAAGAACAGTAAACACAGCAGCAGCTGAGAGCTCACCCGAGTCCTCCGTCCTCCGGGGGAGCTGCTGCAGGAGGATGGGAAGCAACAGATCTGAGCAAGGAGCTTAGTTAGGAAGGACTGTGATGTTCGTGTTTTAGAAGATGCAGCATTTGTAAGGACATGAAAGGGAATATGCACACATGTGAAAATACCTTACATCCTCGGCAATTTATTTTCTGCTAAAAATACATGTTTGATTTTACTTCTATTTTGTTTAGATCTGCTTTAAGAGTAGAGGACCCACCCACCATGTCTTTGTGATTATTTTAACACTAGGTCACATTGTGCCAAGTTTTATTTCTCAGGACTCATTGCTGCTGGCCTTCTTACCATCGATACTTTTAAAGTCTAGAAGATAGCTCCGATTGTCTACCAGGTAAAGCTGTAAGCTCATTTTCACATAATTGCCAGTCACTGGGTTTTTTCTTCTTACTCGAAGATGGTACGCATTCACTACCTAAAATCAGAAATAAATAAAAATTTAAAACTACACAATAGCTCCCATCTTAGCAAAGAACATCAAAAGCAAATATGGGTGAGGGAGAGAAGCATTTATGATTGACTCCTCTATGTAACTGATAGTTTGGTATATTTAATCTCACTAACAACAGCATTTGTTAAAAACTCAGATCCCTTAGTCTAGCCTCTAACTCAGATAGGGATCCTTTCTAGARTATTAATAATAATCTTAGTTGTCTTTTCTTCAATCATTTGAAAGAATAACTGAGAACTAAATGTTAGTGGTTTACATCAGGTAGGGCAATAAAATCCAAATATCACAATACCAGAGGGTGGTGTTACTACCTTTTAGAGACAGAAAACTGAAGCTCAGATAAAGAGAATTCTAAGTCTTCAGAACATTGGTCAATTTAGTTTCTAAATTCTTTCCATGGATATTTGAAAAATATTGGCATCTCATTTTATTTACATATTTATATAGTGAGACAGGGTCCCACACTGGTCTTAAGTCTATAAACATTCTCCTGCCTCAGGTTTCATTTCTGAAGTGCTGGTACCATAGTCATGAACCACTATGTCCAGCAAAAATTTTTTAACTAAATAAAATAACTTCAGAAAAAGGAGATAAGCTTAAGTTTAAGTAAATGTTAGTTTATTTAATCGTGTAAATAAATGAAAGCATACTAAAACTGATGTATTAAAATGTATTGAAAATTTATATGATAAATTTGAATTTTTTTCTCCTTAATGGCTCATACAACAAAACCATAAGTCATGAATCTGGAAGGGGACAAGTGAGGAAAGGCTAGGATACTGGGGCTTAGGGACTAAGAAAGAGTTGGGAAAATAACAAGAATTCATTTTATACATGTATGAAGTTGCTAAAAATTAAAATAGGCCAGTTGTGGCACATGCCTTTAATCCTAGCACTTGGAGGCAGAGGCAGAGGCAGATGGATCTCTATTAGTTCAAGGTCAAACTGGTCTACACGTGAGTTCTAAGATAGCCACAATGACATAGTGGGACCTATCCTATCTTGGAGAAAACAGATAGATAGATAGATAGATAGATAGATAGATAGATAGATAGATAGATAGATAGATAGATAGATAGAGATAGATAGATAGAGATAGGTAGATAGATAGAAAGATAGATAGAGATAGATAGATAGATAGATAGATAGATAGATAGATAGATAGATAGATTAAAAAATACACATTCATCACCCTCAAGAAACAAACAACAGTTAAAGGGATATCTCATTTTTAAAATGTCCCATATATGTTCAAATAGAGTTAAACTGCAACAAAATCCTAAATTGAAAAGAAAGTAAAACTATGTGCTGATAGTAATAAAAATACGCCATAATGGGTATGATAGTTAATACTGAACAGTGTTGGCACTGCTAAAGACCATGGGGACCTCTTAAGCGTACTGAATGCCCTTTATATCAGGAGATGGCTGATTCTCCTGATTCTATGGGAAGAAGAGATGGAAGATTATAACTTTGAAGTGATATGATGTGGTACGCAGTTGACAATGGGAGACTTGTGATGGTTAATACTGTCATCATGACGAGGCCTACAATCACCTCAAGGACACATGTCCAGGCATGTCTATAAGAGATTCCCTAGTTGAGGGAAACTGAAGTGGGAAGGTCTAGACTAAATGGGGCAGCACCACTCCATATGCTGAAGTCCTGAACTAAGGGAACAAGTGGGCGAGCACCRGCAGCGATTGCTTTCTGCTTCCTGACTGAACATAACGTGATCTTCTGCCTCACACCCCTGCCTCCATGATGCCCTGCTCTGATGGCCTGTGTCCTAGAACAGTGAGTCTGAATAAACCTTCACTCTTCCCTCTTCCCTCCCCATCCCCCTTCCTTCTCTCAGGTATTCTGTCATAGTACCAGTAAAGCAACTAACAAGTCAAGGATTTAAAGGCCAGATGAGAGAATTTCTCGACTTGGAGAAGAGTATTTGCTGAGTGAATGAACATGTTTTGACAGCATAACATATAGCAAACACTAGCTGTCCTAGCCATCAACTATCTATGCCAACAAAGCACAGAGAGAAAACAAACTTCCTGAGAAGAGAAGAAAGGTAAAAGAAATTGCCTTTCAAGATTTCCGACAATTGTCGCTATGAGCCATGCTGAGAGAGGTGAGCTGTTTTTGCAGATAACTTCACCTGCATGGCCAAGAATGCCATGCTGGAAATCAAAATACGTTCCCAGCTCAATAGCTCTTTGTCCTTTGTAATGTTTCGACTGTGTGTGTTGTATAATTTGAAAGAATGAACCATGTCAACCAAAAGCATGAAGCCTGCTACAATTATTTCTAAATCAAAACCAACTTTGTGTGGACCTCAATACTCAACAGCTTTGACAACTTACTATGTAAGAAAAATCTCTTGTACAAACAGCCTTAGTACACTGTGATTTCCTACCTTCCATTCAAACTCCAGCTGCTTCATAGCTCGGTACACTTCGGCCATAATGTCATATGGTTTGCTCTGGCTTCGGATTCCAAGATGCCACTTGGCTTTTTTCACAGCTAAAGATTTGGGCTTAGTTGTGTTCAGTGCATCCAGTGGACAGCGTGCTTTGGGGCTGTCTGCTATGAGAGGCGGCATCCTTTCTGGATGTGGTTTCAGGCCTGGAGGAATATGCACAGCACTATCATCCATAAAAGAACCTGTTGGAGGGCTAGAGGCGAGGTAGAACTCACTGGCTTGGTGCATTATTCTCCGGTTGTCAATGATAAGATGATAAGCCACTGCAAGCTGGTCTTGAGGGTCACCACTATACAAACTGTTCATCACTTCTGATTCTGTACACTCAAACTTCTCACACACTTCTTTCACAGCCTCATCATCAATGACGTTAGCATCATAGGAGGGGTCTTCAGGGAATAGGTAACTGGGCAAATCCTGTTTAAACCATTCATGTTCTCTAGGAAAAACACCACACACACTATTATAAGAACACGCTTTGATAAGTCCCACATAGTTTAGACTTGTGGCAATACAACATAAAGAATATAAAATACTCTTCTTGAGTCCCAGTTCTACCTATTGACTATGTGCTCTACTCCAGTTAATTAAACCTGTGTCCCTACTCTAGTAATTAATCTCTATCCGTGAATAAATACAGATATTTAGGCTCAAGATACTTCCCTGAAAATGAACAAAATGGGTCTGTCACTTTGAGGAAAATGAGTGGCAATATTTGTGGCCAGTGTTAAAATCTAAGTTTCCAACCAAATCCAGATGACGCATAGTAATTTGTTCCTGCCTCCTAGAGTTTGATGGTCTCTCAAGATCTAAAGATGTTCTGATTGTTAGTATTGATAACACTGAACCTGATTTTTAKAGTGTAAAATGAAATGTTAAAAATATGAATATTTCAATAATGCAAGATTTTCCAATGTTGTGACAAAATTATACATGCATAAGGAGGTCACTTAAAATTTAAAACATTATTATAAAACTATGTGGTAAAATATGAAACTTCATTTTTTTCTCAGTTGACACTGAAAACTGTAAGCTAATATGTTAAGCTTTGGTTTAGTATCAAAGGATATCACTATTATGTGGATGGCTATAAAACATTCCTTTATTTTCCAACCACTTACCTGAGTCCACGCTTTCCTCATAACTTCAATGAATATAAAATATTGAAAGATTAAATGAAGAAGTAAATTTGGAATCTAGCTGCTTTTGATTAAACTAGACATTAAGGAGATTTATAAATATGTAAGATGATGCTTTTCAAAATGTTTCTGAAAAGTTTTCCCACTACACTTACTATCCTAGCCATTCAGAAGTCTGATTCAGAAGAATCTCAAGTTCAAGGCTTGCGGCTGCAAAAGAAGCTAGAGGCCATGCTGGGTAACTTAGTAAGAGCTTATCTCAAATAAAATATGAAGGCAGATGGGGAGGGAAAGAGCTGTAACCCGGGGGAGAGTGCTTGCCTAGGAAAAACAGGGTCTAGCTCCAACTCTTAGTTGTTTGTTTCTAAAAAGAGATCTAAATGAACAGGTTTTAAGTAAACTTAATTCTAATTTTAATTATTATATGCTAACTACTGGTATATTCATTAAAAAATTCTTTGAGGTTCTCAGTAACTTTTAAGAGTGTAAAGAAATACTAAAACTAAGATGTTTGCAACTGTTCTCTTAACCCTACTTTCCTCACTTCTRGACCTTTATGTCTAATATCATGACTGCTGCCAAATAATCTTCAGAGATTATATACCAGATAAATTTAAACAAATATTAAAAATAAATACTTACAAATACATAAATATTCTGATAAAATCTGGGGGTGGAGAAAGAGTCAACGAAAGCCTATGATTCGGAACGGGAGGCTGAGTAGGGAAGCCACTCAGACTACCATGCGAGCACTCACCAGAGTGATCAGCAGTCAGCTGAACACTACACAGAAGTCAGTCACTGCATCAAAAGACGCAATAAATGAAAATATCTTGAGACAACAAAGCGTTTTGTCATGTTATAAGAACTGCTCTGGTCCAATATCATGAAGAGTAGTGAGACATGGGACAGAATGGTAAAAGAAATCAGGTATTATAGACAGTTGTAGCAAATCTGTCAAACTAACCTTTTATAACTATAAAAATTTCCCAATGGACTATAATGATCCGGGAGTGTCACTTAAACACTGGTTTTATAACTTCAGTGAGAAAGTGAGATGTGGGTTTTTGCACTGCCTCTGCTAAGCATCCATTCTTTTCAGCTTCACAGAAGCCTTAAAATCTAACAGCCTCACACTCAACATGGCTGAGGAAAATCATTTGAATAACAAGGAAGGAGTAGAGGAATATTGGCGTTCTCTATAAGTTCCATCCCATTGTACCTAGTGTGCTGGTTGTTCTTTGTCAAGTTGTCAAAAATATAGACATATCTAGCGAGAGGGAATGTCAATTGAAAAAAATGGCTGGATAAGATTGGCCCACAGGCAAGTCTGTTGGGCATTTCTTGATTAATGATTGATGTGAGAGCGCCCAGCCCATTGTCGGTGATACCACCTCTGGGGAAGTATCACCTACAATGGGCTGGGCGCTCTCACATCATTGTATAAGAAAGCAGGCTGAGCAAGGCATTAGGAGCAATCCAATAACAGCTCTACTCCATGGCCTCTACTTCAGTTCCTGCCCCCAGGTTCCTGCTGAGTTCCTGCCCTGACAACCCTTAGTGAGGTACAGTCACCTGGAAGTGTAGGATGAAATGAACAGGCACTATTGCTTAATATTTCAGCTATCTGGAATGGTGTGTGTGTGTGTGTGTGTGTGTGTGTGTGTGTGTGCGCACACTTAAGATAGAGTCTTATCCCCGGCAATGCAAGCTCAGGCCAAACAAAAGGGAAGTGGGCATGAATTCTCATCCCCAGCTACGAAGCTATTGCTAGCTTTCTTTATGGACRGTGAACCCTGGTAGGTCTAAAAGGCTCCACTGGATGACCACACACCCAAGACTATAAGGATAGCTAGACTCCAACCAAAGGGGGGGAGGGAGGGAAGAAGGGAGGGAGAGAGGGAAGAAGGGAGGGAAAAAAGAAAGCCAGAGAAAGAAAGAGAGAATGAGGACATAAAGTCAGTTGGGTGTGGAATAAGGGAGGAGATGGGGGGAGGGGAATGAATATAATAAAATACATCAAAATAAAAAGTATTAAATTTTCAAAGAACCAAAAGTATTTAAGACAATATCTTATTAAATTGCCTAGGTTAGCCCCAAGCTTACACTCATCCTGCCTTTTAGCCTCCCGAATGCTAGAAGGCACACATAAGTCAGCATACTTAGCCAAGTTTCAAATTAACTTGACTCCAGGAGCTGGGGAAAGGTTCCGGGACGGGTGGCTGGCCCTCTGATCCCACTTGGTGAGCTCCAGGCCAAAGAGACCTGTTCTCAAAAAGATCGGACACTACCTAAGGAACAGCACGGAAGCATGGACGCGTGTCCTCTGGTTACCACACACATGGGAACCCATGTAAATGTGTATCTGCACACATAAATATACACACGCAAAATTAACTTTAATAGTTGAAGGTTCTGCTATTCAATTAATTTTAGATCTACAAAAGGAGCAAGCTCACATGACTCAGTCTGGGATTAGTTTCTCGGTGATTTCACTATAAATGGGGAGTAATTAAAAAAAAATATGTTAAGGAATAAACTCACTATTAGTAACCAGGATAAAATAATATCCATATCCACAGCCGAGCTTCAGATCCACTGTTTTCAAGTACAGTGATTTTAATACGACTATTAATGCTACTACTAGGTCTAAAAAAGCTGAAGGAAACAAATCTCAGGTTTCCAAGAGCATGTGTCTCTCCTGTTTGTCACTATTTCTGTCACTCAACTTAGAACCTCTCACACAGCAGATGGAAACACATATTGGAAGAAAAGCAGAAGTCATTAAATAAGCAAATAATAGAGACATTTCCTAACTTGACTGCTGAAAAGAATACTGTGCAGACAAGTTGAGCATCTCCAACCAGAAAACTCAAGCTCTTAATGTTCCCAAATCTCAAATCTTTSAGGCTCTAAAACTTCTGAATTAAAGCATTTCTGGGCTTTGGATAAGGATGGTTAACTGGAAAAAAAAATGTATGCAAATATTCCAAAACCAAAAACTCTGATATATAAAACACTCCTGTCTCAAGCATGTCAGATAATTATGCCCAATTTCCACAATAAAAGTAAGCCATTAAGTATCATAGTATAAAAGAAATACAAAGTATTATGAGAGAATTAAGGAGAAATAAATGTCATATAACTCATGTAACAATCTAGGATAGTAGAAATAGCATCAGTTTCAATTCAAAAAGGTTCTGAATCCCAATGCTTTCCTTTATAGGTAGCCCAGGCCAGCCTCAAACTTGCTATGCAGCCAAAGATGACCTTGACTTTCTCATTCTTTGGCCTCGGCCTTCCCACTCCACGCCCAGTGCAGGGATTACAGCCGTGCTCCACCACAGCCACGCTGCACTACAGCCCCAGCCCTCGGCTATATAATTTAGAAGAGGAATTCACAKTATAAATATATACCAACATGCATGTGATATATTTAATATGAAATGTGGTCCGAGCCGGGCGGTGGTGGCGCACGCCTGTAATCTCAGCACTCTGGGAGGCAGAGGCAGGCAGATTTCTGAGTTCAAAGCCAGCCTGGTCTACAGGGTGAGTTCCAGGACAGCCAGGGCTACAGAGAAACCCTGTCTTGAAAATACCAAAAAATACAAACAAAAACAAAAACAAAAAAGAAAAGAAAGAAAGAAAGAAAATGTGGTCCATAATTTAAAGTAACTTAAACTTAGAAACAAACGGATATATAACTAAGTCATGACACAACCTCAATTTCAGTTTATTGTTGTATAATGAAAATAGTAACAGCTACCTCTGAAAAAGCCAGTGTAACAAAATAGGTCAAACGTATAGCAAAATGCTTTCTGGGTATCAACTGTCAAAACATCTGACTTTTATTCCTTTTGAAGTATACCTTATCAAATTAAAAATTCTCATATTAAAATATTGAACATAAACTAGTGAGAATTATAAAACTAAGTTATTACTTTAAGTATAGAAGTGCTATCATTACCTTGTCCTTTGGCTGTGAGCATTATCATGTAATGGTTAGGCCATCTCTCTAGCCTAAAATATCACTATTTTATAGTATTTCCTATGGGTCAATTAATTTATCTCAATAGATTTWTTTACATTTTTCTTCTAAAGTCTATAAATATATAAATAATTGCTTTTAAATAACAGAATTCTTTACTATTCTAAATTTACAAGTGCTTATATAAGCAAGTACAAATATATTAGCATGTCTAATTTTTCTTCTGAGAAAAAAAACAATTAGAACTATTTATTCCAAAGACTTATAAACGAAGCCCCCCCCCCTCAGGTGTTGGTTCATTTCCATAACTAAATCTGGCAGCAGTTTTACAGCTGTACATTCTTACGCATGAGGCCACGAGGCCTGGAACTGGAACAGGACAGAGAAAGAAAACAATGTTGTGGTTTGAACGTGGAATGTCCTGTCCCTACAGGCACCTGTATTAGGACATGTGGTTCCCAGCTGGGGATGCGGCTTATGTAAGTTGTAGAATCTGTTAGGAGGCAGAGCTTCAGTTGACAAAGCAGGTCTCTGGGGGGTTGACCTCGGAGCCTAGCGCCCTTTCTACCCACTGTACTTCCTAACTGCAGATGCAGTATGACCAGCCCCCAGGCTCCTGCCTTCCTCCCACAATGGACTGCTACACCTCCTCAAGCACTGAACCAAAATAAGTCCTTCCTGCCTTAAGTTGCCTCTTACCAGGTATTTAGTCACAGCAATGAGGAATGTGAAAAAAATTCCATCCTACGTACAAGAGACCTGCAGCAGCCAGCAGGAACCACCGCCTCAGCCAACCTCTCAATGTTCCACGGGACACATGTGTCCAAACATTTGCTCTGGCTTTGGGGGGKAGGGAAAGGTTCTGAAAGATGTCAGAAGAGTGTGCTTCTAAACAACACTTTGAAACCTCTGATAAGACAAAAGCCTTCTAAACACATAAAAACCGTGTAGAAGGCATTGCATCATTCCTGCCATTACAATAGTTAACTCCTCAACAAACAAGAAATTCTCCACAGCAAATCCACTAGTGGTTACTGGATCAAAAATGTAACAAAAGTTATTTTCTTAAATATACTAAGATAACCATAGTGGGGCTCAGGAAGACAAATATTCCATGTCCTCTCTGATTAGGATTCTAKCTTCTAAATGACAATATGGATAGAAGGCCAGGAAACTAGAAAGGGGCCAATAAGACAGGAAATATGAAGCTTTGATGGAGAAAGGTAGGGACAGAAGCCAAACATCTGGGACATAAATGGTGTAAGGGAAATACAGGAAGCAGCGGGGAAGGGGAAGGGGAAAGCAAGGGGTGTGGAAAGCACGGGTGGGGGCAACACCCATCTGAGTTGAACAGGGACAGACATGTTTTGTGCTTATTTCCTTATTGGGTTTACGCAGCATTTTCACTGTATTAGATACTATAAATAAAGAGGGTAAGCCAGTTATAACATGGTGGTAAGGCTTCAAGAAAAGGCAATGCAGTCCATCACCAAACACACCCAAAACACAAAGTTCTCCACTTTTCACATCTGAAATGTCTCCAGATCCCTTCTAAACTTCCACTTTGAGTAACAGTAAAGGAGCAGAGAAGTAAATAGAAAGGTTCTTAAGACAATTTGTTCCCTGAGAGTTATAATGCAAGAGAGGAGAGGCACACTGACAGAGAACAGACACTGTATGAAAGCAAAACAACAAGGCATGTGCTAAAGGCTGCCTTGCACCATCAGAAGCTCCGACACAGCAGGAGGGGACCAGGAATGACTCCACAAAGCTGGGGCACAGGAGCAGAATGTAAAAGAATGTCGCAAATGCCATCAGGTGAGAGTGCAGAAAATACTGAGGGTCAGAATAACATAATCGAGGGCATAGAACCTGAAGTCTAAGGTAAGGGGCGTGGTGGGGAAGGCAGGGTGAGACTCTAGGAGACTGGATCCTTCTCACGCAGGCCTCAGATGCTGTGCTACTGATGCCAAAAAGCAGACAAGCAGTGTAAGACATGTGAAAGGTAAGTCACATAACCAGGTTTGCATAAGTCCAAATTTTAAAATTCCTTGTCATTGCGACATTCATATGCTAGCCTTGAACTAGAGATCCTCTTGCCTCATCCTTCTGGGTGAGTGCAAATGTTCTAGTATCACTATTACTACTACAAAGGGAAAATGTGCAAAATGCCCAAAACTATAATCACCGTATGTCTTTGATAGTCGCTCGCTTCAGGGGGTCCACCTGCAGCATGTGCATCAGCAGAGTGGCAATAGACCGGTTGAGATACTCCGGGATGTAAAACACACCCCCTCGGATCTTCTTAAAGAGCGTAGGCACGTGCTCATCGTCAAAGGGGAGGGTGCCGCAGAGAAGGGCATACAGGATAACCCCACAGCTCCAGATGTCAACCTCAGGACCTGCATACAGCCTGAGGGGGGGAGACACAAGCCTCAGTGTTGGTATCATTTCCCCTCATTGTTAGTATCCTGCTTAAATACATGATGAATGCAAAACCAACATGGTTATATTGCTATTTAAGGTCTTCACTGAAATACATAGCAATTTCCAAACCTCAATAATTACTCTTCATAGAAAATTATCAGCCCAACTAATTACACGAATTTGTCAAAAGACTTATTTTTATTTGTTAAAAATTAGTTATAAGTGCTAATTAAAATCTATTATGCTTTCGGGCCAGGCAGATGGCGCATTCCTTTAATCCCAGCATTCAGAATGCAGAAGCAGACAGATCTCTGAGTTTCAGGCAAGCCTGACCTAGACAGTCCCAAGCCATCCAGGGTAATGTGGTAAGACCCTGTCTACCACATTACCAGCTAACAAACAAGCAAATTTACACTTTCTGCCTTATTTCTTTAAAGAAACATTAAAGTAGAAAAGCACAAACTAAAAAAAAAAAAAAAAACATAGTATGTAGTGCTTCACACCCCACTCCAGAACTACCAAAAGAAAGAAAAAGATTATATAACAGAAATTTTGCCCTTTAGCACACATTTTAAACAAAAATTGAAATATTAAAGTACTTAACTAGTACCATATAGATAATACTTAATTTGTATAACATCTTTTCTGAAACATTATTTATTTATTTTTAAATTTTTATCTTAAATGTATGAGTATTTTGACTGCATGTATGTCTTGTGTGTCTGATACCCAGAGAGGTCAAAAGACAGTGTCACACTCCCTGGGAGCCGGGAGCCCTCGTGTGGGTACTGGGAATGGAACCTGGGTTCTCTGAAAAGCACCAAGCGCTCTTAACCATGGAGCCATCTCTCAGCCCTTGTAGGAGAGAATTCCTACTCGTTCCTTTCAAAATCATTGGTTAATCCATTGGACTAAGGCAGCTGGACTCTAGACAGTCAGCTGGGCTCGAGACAGCTCAAATCTGGACAGCTCGGCTCTGCACCACCTGCCTCTCACTACTTCTTCTATATTAACATTCCCAACAGCACATTTCCAAAATCAAACTCTGGTTTGAGGTAAAGAAATTTCTACAGTTCCAATGGRAAGARCATAAYCTGCTTCTCTGSAGTGCTGCTCCTAATTTACATCATTTGCTGCACCACCCAAGCTCCGTACTAAATAAATGTGTTCCCTAAAACTGATCAGCTGAAATTCTAACCTCAAACTGATGGTCAAGGAAGTGGTTATTTTGCGGAGATCTGGCCCTGAGGTGGAACTCTCATAAAGAAGGCTAACACCCTATAAAAGACTACTCCAGAGAGATGTCRTTACCCTTTGACCACACACGCTTACAGTGGGCTTACCCAGTGGGCTGTGAGGAATAGGTCCTACACACTCCAAACCCTTGTGTGGCCACAGAGCTGTGACAGGCAGACTGTGGTTGTTCATTAGGATGGAGTATGGTGCACTTCAGCAGCACAGATGAACTAAGACTCTCAATCTCCACGTGTAAGCACCTACTCAGTACTTCTCTCAACACACTCTGTTAATTTTTAAAACCAGACACTAGTCACTCTGAAATGGCTTYGCTTTATCTCTGCAGCCTCTATAAATATTTTCTAATGTGCTATTGAGATAATTACATGAGGGACTACACTTTTGTGTAGTTTAATAGCTTGAAATATTGTCACCCAAATTTCACTCTTACAAAGGCAGACTATAAAACAACTGCCTGGAGACTTTATGAAATACTATTAAATAATTATGTCTGATAAGTAAAGACAATGGCTTAAAGGTTAGCAAATCTCTACAGCTACATGACATTTTCTAGAATAGAAAATAGACATTGCACAAGATCTGTCTCTGCCCTCACCAATAAACAAAATGTATGAACATATGTATTACAATCAAAATGCATAAATGGGTGTATTAGAATGCCTACATGCAATTTAAAAAATTAACTATTCTGCCTTTAATAAAAATAGGTGAACAATTGTTTCTATTATGTTAAAAAAATTTTCCCAAAGGAAATACAATTAAACATTACTAGAATGGATGCAAGATCACAAAATGCCTACATGTCACTATAACTATTACCTTCCTGAGATGACCTCAGGTGCTGCATAATTTGGYGATCCACAGCTAGTTCGGAGAAATTCGCCATCTGACATCATATTAGACAGTCCTGAAAATGAAAGTAACTCATCAGATGCTGAATACATAAGATAAAGGTAAAGCTATAATGMAAATTCTCAATTATTGCATGCTTCAGAAATCATATTCATTWTTTATGTTTAAACATAATAGTGAGTGGCAAGATAGCTTAGTGGGCAGAGTTGACAACCTGAATTCAATCCATGGATCATAAAAGGAGGCAGGAGAAAAATGACTCTGGAGTCTTGTCATCTGACCAACACACACATCTGTACTCATTCACATATACCGAGACATCACACACACACACA
>BDUI01005597.1:86090-96923 GCA_002335545.1 Apodemus speciosus
AAAAAAAAAAAAGATTATTTTGTCTCACAGTTCTGGTGGAGATCAAGGAGTTGTGACTGGTGATGGGTTTCTTGCTGGAAGACTCCTGAAGTTGCACAAGGCGTCGTGTGGCAAGGAGAAAGCTGTGTGTGCTGGGTTTGTCTATCTCTTTTCTACTCATGTACTATGATTATGGGGCTCTACCCCCCCAGCCCCCCCCCCCCCCCCCCCCCCGTGTATCTCCTCACAAAGTAGGTGAAGCCTGCACCCTTCCTACCTCACAATGTGGATGATCATGTGACTGTGATCATGAATGTTAGGTTGGGCTGGCTAAGGAGGACTAGGAGAAGAAAATTTTAAGTGATAAGCACATTTGTATCTCTCTCTCCCTCTCTCTTTCTCCCTCCCCCCTCTGTGTGTGTGTACGTGTGTGTGTACGTGTGTGTGTGTGTGTGTGTGTGTGTGTGTTTCTTGACTTAACTGACTTAAATAAATGTATGGTACTTTAAAAAAATCTTACGTGCAGAAGGAAGCAGGGCAAATAGGCAAAGAAAGAATATGAGGAATGATGGGATAAAGCCACTGGATCCCTTACCTCTGTCAGCAAGCGGCTGTGAACTTGGCTGTTGACTCTCCAAGGGTCAATACCAAAGAGATGCTCAATCTTCACTGGAGTCGCAAAACCTGTAAGATAAAAGGGCTCCAGCTGCTGCCTGCATCACAGCAAGAATCGGCTCCAGATAGAGAGATTTCTCCTGTGGAGCCTCAGAAATGGTCTATGTGCCAAACAAAAGCCTTGACCTCTCCTGGGGAGAGGGATGGCTTTTTTTCGGAGAAATGTGTCCTCTGAGTGGGGGTTGGAGTCAGACAGAAAGAGAAGGCTTGCTCTTCCTTTGATGAGGGGCCTCACAGCCAACTTCTGGCCAGGCTGTTTTATGGACAGATATCTATCTTGTCAAAGAAGGARTAGATACATTCCAAGGGAAAATAAAAACATTCCCATCCCCAGTCCCCCAAAATACACACCAAAATCTAGCAGGAGGCTTAGCAGAGAGAGGGGCAAGTAATAACAACCAGGCAAGGACAGTACTCTGCCTCCTTAGGCACGCTCAGACACCAAGACGCTCAGAAAACAGGCCAGGAAGTCAGTGTCCAGGAGGAAGGAGGACCAGTAGGAAGTTACAACAGTGCAGACATCTTCTTGGGGGTGTCCGTTACAGGGCTATTTGAAGGACTGATGAGGAGGAAGCTGTCAGGGGTGGGGGGGCAAGCAAGCATAGTAGATAGTTTAGCTTGTGATCTCCATTTGGGTTTTCATTATGCAGGCACATACTCTCTTATAATAATGTACTTGACAACCTAGCTTCTTTACCTGCAGCTATTATGTATATACTTTGCAAACCATGCACCTAGCACGATAGAACCCCTTTGATAGCAATAGTATATAAACAATTATATATAATAGTATAAGCTTCTCCAGCCCAGGGAACAGTACAGTTCACACAGTTTCTATTCAAGTGGACCTGGGTATGAATAATAGAAGGGCCAATCCAGCCTTCTGGTAATCTTTTAGGGAGATTCCCCTATTTACCATCTTACCCCTATGCACGAGTGTGCATATGATTAAAACCAAACACATTATGGGAAGGGACGTGAGAAGTAGAGAAACAATTGTGTGATGGCCTGATGTACCAATCGCAATAGAGAGGCACCCAGCTACCTGTTAGCAATCAGGTGTTTCCACCAGCCAGCTCTCAGAGACCTAGCAGCAGCAGCAGCTTGCCACCACCAGATTGTGGCGGCACATTCTCTATCCTGTTCCCTCTCTGTCTCTCTCCATCCTTTCTCCCTCATTCTCTGTATTGTCYTTCCTTCTTTTCTTCCTTCCTTCTTTCTTCCTTCCTCCCTCCCTCCCTTCTCCCCTCTCTCTTTCTCTTTCTTTGCTTACCTGCCTGCCTGCCTGTCTCTATCTCTCCCTCATGTTCCCCACTTCAAAAGGGCCTTTCGCTCTCCCCTCCTCCAATAGACCTCTCACACTAGATCTGTTGCTTGGTGTAATTTCTTAGCAGCTCACCCTGACATGGGCCCTCCGAAGTTACCCTCCACCCTTGCTGCATTTTCCCTATCACTACCCCCTTAGTAACCAGCTTCTTTTTTCTCTTGAACTCCATACATGGAAGCCTTGGAAAGTAGCTGGGACCCTTGAGTACCCTATCACACTGTCACGCAACTGCTACCAATTTTGACAGCRTGCCTCTCTATAACCAGCACTATTGCTTTGCACTGAATAAAGTATGTTTACTTGCTTCTTTTTTGAATCTCTGTGAACTCTGATTTTTAATTCTTTGGGCAAGAGGCCAAGAGCCTGGAAATCCCATGACGGCTTCTGGGCTGGGTGACATATCTGAGTTCATATTGCAGCCACAGGCATATGGATAGCATGACCATCAGTGTCTTTTTGCAGGGCTTGCATTAAACTGTGCTACTGGTGCCCGACCATATCTTCTTGGCTGCACTATGAGGTCACTGATGAACAGTTCCATTACCACTGATCAATGGCAAGGAAGGGCAGGAGGAAATGGAAGAGTCAAGTGTTCCATGGCCATCATCAGTAGGTAATGATAGGAGGGAGCTTCACTCTGTATGACAGTCCCCAGATGCATTCCTCCCTGCATCTCAGACGCTTCCCCAAAGGGCTAAGTGCCACTGTCCACTGAGATAACCAGCTCATTCCTAAGCTTCCGTAGGCTTCCCCACACCCTGTGGAGGTTTGAATATGCTTGGCCTAGGGAATGGCACCATTAGGACATGTGGACTTGTTGGAGGAACTGTGTCACTGTCTGGGTGGGCAATGAGACCCCCCTCCAAACCATGTGGGAGCAAGTCTGCTCCTAGCTGCCTTCAGAACAAGAAATAGAACTCTCAGCTTCTCCAGAGCCATGCCTGCCTAGATGCTGCGATGTTTCCTGCCATGATGATAATGGGCTGAACCTTTGAAACTGTAAGCAAGCCTCAATTAAATGTTGTCCTTTATAAGAGCTGTTGTGGTCGTGGTGTCTCTTCACAGAAACCTTAACACACACACACACACACACACACACACACACACACACACACACTTCTCTCCTCATTTCCCCTCTCCTCCCCACTACTGGACAGCTCACCGATACTCACATCCTGTCTGAGGTCTGGATGCCACGTCAGTTTTGAAATGCTCATGCTCTGGTCAGTGCCCTTCAGGTCAGGTGTGAATAGCAGACCTGGCATGGGCAGCCTTGAGCTGGTGACTTAWCAGGGGCAGAGTCTCAAGAGATGCCTAGGGGTTGGGGAGGGGAGCAGGAGAGCAGAAAGGCCATGTCTGGCTATGGCCTACACTTCAATCTGACCCCGTGCAGTACAAACTGCGAGGTAAAGTTGGAGTTGGAGGCTCCGTAGGGGCAGCGGGCTAGCCTTGTYTTCCCTGACAGTTGGTCACTTGCTGAGATCTGAGGAAGTGGGGAGGAAGACAGCCTTCTCCAGTCAAGAGCCTCACCCCCTGTAACCTCCAGATCAACAAAGGCCTGGGAGCACTTTTCCTGAGAGTGGAGCAGAGCTGCTGCAAGCCGCCCTCTCCTGTAGCACCTGACAGGTGGGAAGGGAGAAGCGACTCCTCTGCAGGTCTTCTGGAGAAGGACAATCTCAGAACTCTTGCTTTCGGGCAGCTCCACATTGCTTGATCATTTAGTTCAGGGGAGAAGGAGCTAGCAGGACTTGAACCCAGAATCTGAGGAGCTTACAGTCCAGGGAGATGGGGCAGACAGGAAAACCAGAAGTGCACACCATATGCAGACAAAAGCAAAGACAGAGACAATGAAAGAGGCACGGAAAGGAGACCCAGTTGGGGAGCTGAGCAGCTAAGATGTCACGGGAAAGCAGGTTTCCAGCTGACACCGCCCCAGGTCCAGAGGTCCCTCAGGCTGCTCAGTGGCTTTCTGGCTGCTTTAGTCTCAGCATCACCAGGAGTGGGTGTGGTCTCAGCTTCCCTCACATGCACCAGGCTGGACAATTAGGCATTTCACTAGAGTACTCATGTCTGTTTGGTCTACTCGATTTTTTTCCTGTTTGAAATATTGGGATACTTTTCTGGAGCTTGGTCTTATCTTCCCATGATTTTGTTCAGCTGGCTACTCCTTAGCCTCTCTAAACAAACAAACAAACAAAACAAACAAATAAATAAATGTGTGTATATATGTTCATATATGCACATATACATATCCCTAAATACATAACTGATRTGCCCTTCATCTCCATTTCCAGGATCAAGAATCTTCTCCTAAGATATGGGCAGGAAGAGATGAAGTGACATCATCATTCAGAGCATCCTATAGAAGGAAGAACACAAACTATTTTGTTTTTTGGTAAACAGTTTATAACTACTTATTGTCATATTTGTTGTACATTGTGATGGGGTTTGTATTTTTATCATTAAAATGTTCTTTCTGTGTCATTATGGTGATGAAGGCCTCTATTATGTATGTCTGACAATAGCCTGGTCTTTGACCATATTCATTCCATTACCCTCATTGTCCCCTTAGGATCTCCTCCCTGTGCCCTGTCCCTGCCTCTGTCCTGTGTGGTCTGAAATGGCAGTTCTCCTGAGCAATAATGATTTTCTGTCATCATTTCCTTTTCATTTCCTGACTGGCCAGAAGCCATCCCAAGTCTTCCTTAATCAGTAGTAGATCTACCTCAAGGCCCGGGCTATGGAGCTGTAGCAATTGGGGAGTCAATTAAAAAAGCGAGAATCCTTTATTAATTATCTCCTTTCAGTGTGGACATTTGACCCTCCTATTCCAAGACCTGTGGTCCAGCCTGGAGAGAATATGCATTTGAGAAAATCAACCATCCTGGAGCTTGGAGTTCAGGAAGGATCCCAGGAGGGCTGGAGGCATGGATTCAATCGCTAAGCTCTTCTTGCCTATTTTATCTCTCAAGATTTCAAGCAGCCAGCCTGTGCCTGAGCAGCTCCAGATACAGCTGAGAAGTCAGGGTTCCTCTGGTGTCTCCTCTTGACTGGGTTACTTATTTCACATGGCCCAGCCGCTGCCTCTAATGGCTGCCTTACAATGCTCCACTGCTCTGAGTCTCCCTTGGCACACCATCTTCCTTCCCAAAGTCCCCACACCGGCTCTGAGCTCACTAACTGTGTCAGTGTCCAGCAGTGGGCTGGTAATGGTAGAAGTCGGCAGGATTCAAGGCAATAGCGGGGGCTGGAAGGAGGGCGAYGGGACCTCCAGCTCTGACCCTCCTGTAGTTGTACCAGGCCAGAGCAAAGAGGGAAGGAATCTCGAATTTTCCTCATGCTTAGCATTGCCATAGAAATTTTATACACGTGAGGTCATTTCATCTTCTCTGTTCTTTTGGTTCAGTTTTTTTCCATCCCAAGGAGGAAACTGAATTTGACAGGAGTTGCCCAGGGCCACACAGCCAGTAAGTGCTGGCACAAGATCAAAGACAATCTCRGTCCAAAGCCTGTGCTCTTGCTACATTACCAATGGAGTGGAGGGTTAGGGAATCTCAATGAGAATGTTTTTGGGGCTGATTCTCCCACTGATGGATGGAAGGGTCCAGGGCACCTCTGAGGAGGCGGGGGAGAAGAGAAGGGGTGATGCTCTCAGGAGCATACCTGGAAAGCCAGTCCAAAGATGAGTCTCTCTCCTTCTCTCTCTCCTCTCCCTCTCCCTCTGTCTCCCTCGCTTTCTCTTCCTCTCTCTCTCCTCCCCTCTCTCCTCCTCTCTCCCCCTCTCTCATGGGATTCTAAGCTCTGCTGCCTTAGTGCAGGGGGGGGAGTGTCAATATGAGTCCTTATGCCATATCCCTCCTTCTGATGTCCCCAAAGGTAGGTACCAGGATAAAGAGATGGAGTGCCTCCTACTCCTGGTTTATTGGCATCAAACTGCAGCTGCATGCAGGCCAGCTGCAGAGGGGCCTCCTCGTGTGTGCAGCATGTGAGAATTTATCCCATACTTACCCTCACAGAGGACAGTCTCACCTCACCCTCACAGTTTGCAGGCGTTCTCTGTGTCCGTGTGACATGCTCCTGGGTCCCCTCAGTGCTCACCTCTCCACCTGCTACGTCCTTGAGGATTGCTTTGATAGAGAGTGCTTCTCTCCCACAGGGCTGGAGCACCTTTCCAGAGCAGCTAACTCCACTCAGTGCAGGGACAGGCTGATGCAGACTTTCCGGACTTTGTAGATTCAGTCAGAACTTCCCCAGCTTGCTTCTCCTTCTGTCCAGTCTGTCCCTACCCCCTTCTGTTTCCCAAATATTGTCCCCAGAACACCCCAGCCAACTTCTCAGAATGTCTGAGAACCCCAGAGAGCTGTCTGGAAATAGAAGGTGTATCYRGAGTCCCACTGCTCTGGGATCAGCCATCCAACCCATCCTCCAAAGCTGGGCACTTCACTTACCCAGAAAGCTGAGCAACAACTTGCCCTGTAGATCAGAGAACACCCAGGAGTGGAGAAAAGATGAAATGATACCAGGACCAAAGGCAAAGCATGAAAAAAAATCCCCCTTCATCTCCGCCTTCTTGTTCAGAGAAGCGGTTCAAAATGCAATGTCTGGGGGCTGGTAAGAAGGTTCAGCAGGTAAGGGTGCTTTCTGCCAGTCTTGACAATCTGATTTAATCCTTAGATGGTGGGAGGAGGGACCTGATTTTCACAAGTGGTCCTTTGACCTCCCATGGGTGCCATGGCACATTCTCCCACACCCTACCTCAAAATGAATGAATGAATGAATGAAAAGATGATTAAATGAATGAATTATCATTGCCTCTGTCAAAACCTTTCTTTCYCCTTTCAGACAYAGAGAAATCCCTAGTCACTAGGATATTTCTCTAAGGGTCAGCTCTCCCATGAACACTCTGAGTATTTTATCAGGCACTATGGTGTGGTGAGGATAAAGTCACCAAAATAATCTGGAGGCCCAAGGCACCCGGTGGTGACTTCCAGCCCAGTGCGGAGTCAGGGGCTGGGCTCAGTTCTTCCCCCCGGGGCTGAGGTAAGGCATCTCTGACTGAAGGATCACTTAACCCCAAACCAGGATGGCAGCTGGTGTCCGGTTCTGACAGGTGTATGCGCATGCGTGTCAAGTGAAGGGTGAGGACCCGTGGCAACGGAGATGAAATGTTAAGCACCTTCTTTCTTCCCATTTCCCCTCTGGATGCCTTTCACACAGACACCAGATTGCTCTAGTCACAGAAGTTTAGAGCAGCCTGCAAAAATAGGGCTCTCTTGATCTTAGCACCAAGTGCTTGACCCATGTCCCAGCCATGGAAATCCTCAACTGCCTGGTGACATTTGGGGACCAGAATCCTTCTCTCTCATTTGGCGCATCATTTCCTGGCTAGCTGGGCACTGGCCCCCTGACCTTCAGCCCTTGCTTTTTTTTATCATCTCCAGCATGATTAGGAGATTATGGAATTAGACACACCGCTTGCAAGCCTACATATCGCGAAGTGAGCATGCAAAATGAGCAGACTGGAGCTGAGCATCTTGGAACTGCCTGGGCTGATAGCATCAGGCTTTGGCACATGACTGTTGGTATCATGTGGCATCCAGAAACCTGTGACCTCACAGACTGGGACACAGAGGAATCTCTTCCTCAACAGGATAGCACCAGTGTTGGAATGATTGTGGCAAATCCCCTTTATAGAAGTGCCATCTCCCAGTCAGGGATTCCTTGAGGACAACTGTGTCTCCCTCAGACTGGGAGCCCCCTGCAGACAGGCTGTGTCCTCCCCCTCAGTCTGGAGTTAGCTGAGCACAGGCTGTGTTCCCCTCAGTCAACAGCTCCCTGAATGTAGGCCAGGTCCCCTTAGAATGGTGCCTCTGAGGACAGGCTGTGTCCCCTCAGGGTCTCTCCTGTTCTTTTCCCTTCTATTGAGAATAGAACCTCGCCTAGGAGCCCTGGACAGATCCAGGCAGAGTGGCGCGCTGAGGCAGAGTGGCGCGCTGAGGCACAGAGAGTCGGTCTGTGAGTGCAAAGACAAAGACGAGCTCTAGTCCCCCGGCCCACTGAGGCGTGCAGTGCCCTTTCTGACCCACCTTTAAGTGCCTTCTTTTCTGGGGATGACTGAGTGGATGGAGCCCCATCTGCAGAGCCTCCCATCAGCCTCTGCCCTTACGCTCCACTCTCAGAGCCCATAGCCCCGTTACCTTCTTGCCCTCCTGGAGCTCCAAATGTACCATTTTAAAATGAGAGGTGGAAATCAAAATCAATTGATTTAAATTCGCTCATCACAGCCATCATCAGATCAGCCCAGATCAGCATTGTGCTCCATGCTTTGCAGCACTCTCTCTCCCATCATTCTCATAATCCGGCAGGTGATGAAGACACAGGCTCAGATAAGTGATCTACTTTACCCGTGACCACAAAGGCAGCAAGCAGGACTCACAAAAACACCCCTCATTTGCTGGCCACCCAGTCTGCTTAATCAGTGAGTCCCATGACAGTGAGAGACTCTGTCTCAAACAAATGGTGGACAACTCCTGAAAAATTAAACCTGAAATTGACCTCTTGTTTTGCACATTTATGTGCACACACACACTCTCTCTGTCTTTGTCTCTCTGTGTTTCTGTCTCTCTCTGTCTCTCTCTTTCTCTGTCTCTCCCTTAGACGAACATTACACAGATGACATAAGGATGCTTCTTTTGATTTTGTAAATAACTTGTGGCTTGATATCGAGTTAAGTGGCAGACACAAGATTCAGATCACTGAATATCTAGTTTCCAGGCCTTGGATCCTTCTAGGACACGCACTCTTGCCTGTTGGTAGTAGAACGTTTCCAATGAGGTGAGGAAAGAGGCCTGACTAGTTTTTGTTTGTTTGTTTGTTTGGTCAACTTGACACAAGCTAGAGTTATGCGGGCRTAGTAACCTCAGTTGAGAAAACGCCTCCATCAGATTGGCCTGTGTGAGGGATATTTCCTTGGTGGTTGGTGTGAGGCAGCCCAGACCATTGCAGGTGGTGCCACTATTGGGAAGGTTGTCCTGGGTAGTATAAGAACGTAAGAGGAACAAGCTGTGGGAGGGAACAAGGCAGTAAGCATCCTACCTACCTTCTCCACTTCAGTTCCTGCCTTGGCTTCCTTCAGGAAAGTCATGTGAGCTGCAGTAAACCCTGTTCTCTCTGAGTCTCTTTTGGCCGCAGTGTTTTAGCACAGCAATAGTAAGMAAACTAAGACACTGGCCCCGAGTGCTTAGTTCATCTCTACCATATCTATCCCTCTGTTCCTCCTCTGGGCTGAGTCTCCTGGAGAAGACACTACAGACAGAATGGCACCGACATGAAAAGCCAGGAAAGATTTTTGCAGAATCCCTTGTAAAGAAGCAYTCCCCCACTGTTCTGCTCACCTCAGGATTTTTCTCCGCCAGTCTTCGTGGAAGTCTGGCTGCCCACAACTTCTATTGGGGCGGTTGCTCCAGAGAGCAGAGCCTGGGATGAACATGCAGCTGGCTGTTCAAATCCTGTCATCCTGTCCCCACAGGGGCAAATAAAAAAAAGCAAGATGTTGCTGCTAGAATCTGGGATGATTCAGATTTCATTTTACTTGAGAAAATGAGATTGCTGAAGAGACTTTGGGGTCAGCATCCCCTGAAATTCCTGCACCGAGTCTTAGGGGGGAAGGAGACACTTTCCCAATGAGCTTTTTGCTACTGTGAAGTAGCACGCTTTTAAAAATATCTATCTATCTATCTATCTATCTATCTATCTATCTATCTATCTATCTATCGATCTATCTATCTATCTACTTTTAAAAATATCTGTCTATCTATCTATCTACTTTTAAAAATATCTATCTATCTGTCTGTATGTCTGTCTATCTATCTATCTATCTATCTATCTATCTATCTATCTATCTATCTATCTATCTACTTATCTATCAATCTATCTGTCTAGGGGTTATGTGGAAGGGTAGGCACAGGCCATGATCCATGTTTGGAAGTCAGAGGACAAGTTACAGGACTTGGCCCCCTCCTTCTGCTATGTGGGTCCCAGAGTCTGCACTCAAGAAGCCAGTCTTAACAGCAAGTCCCCTTACCCACTGAGCCATCCAGCCAGCCCTTCGACGGCTCTTTATGCCTTTACTCTCAGCAAATATTGCTGCTGTTTCTCCCTGAGCCTGGCCCAGAGCATCCAGGTATACATTTCTCTATCAATTGCTTCATCTCTATTGCTTGCCCTGCACCAGAGCTGGAAGACCCCAGTAGACAAATGGATATGCCTTGCCAAATCCTAGTACATTGGCCTGGCCCCTGGACACTCATTTCTAACCCCATCTCCAAGCCTTTAGCAAGATAGCAGCGATAAAAACGTGAAGGGAAACGATTCATTTCTACTGAGCTGAGTTTCCATTTTTCTAAGGTTTTCCACACAATCATCTTTTATGAGCTATAGTAAAATCACATGTTTATACAGTCTCCCTCCCCAAGTCCCAAACATTTTAGCAACATTATCTAATGGAACACCTGGGGTTTGCGACAGTGCCTCAGCAGCTAGCACTCACTTATGCAAACACTTCTGAATGCTCCAGATGTATCCKTTTCCCCTTTCACAGTAGCAAGAAGCTCATTGGGAAGGTGTCTCCTTTCCCCCCTTCCCCACTGCCAAACCCATCCTCATAATACCTACCTGTAAAAAGGAACATCCTTTGAATTGGCAGGAACGTTGAAGTCATTTTCAGATTCGGTTCTGCCTCTCCCGAGAGGGGTCTTTACCTGCGTGTCTGCAAGAGGAACGGGGGCTGGGTAAGCTTAAGTCACAAGGTTGCTATTATTCTACCCAGGCCTGGGTCTGCTTTTCCTGTCTCC